>VMDO01013729.1:17018-57207 GCA_007922755.1 Pedetes capensis | reverse complement strand
GTCCAGTAACAGGAGAAAATCACGACCTCCTAGGTGTCCCCTCGCCTCCTGCCTTCGCCCTGGGGGGACCAAGTCCTTTAGAGGTGCCGGCCAGGTCTGTGGCTCCAGGCCTGCAGGTCAGTGCCCTCAGTTCCCATGGAGCCCTCGTCTGGAGTCGGCAGGGTTCACACGCCACTGGAGCTGGCCACAGCCACGATACTATCGGGTGGCCGGCTCCCTCTCGCCCTGACTTGAGGTCAGACATGGGCCCTTCAAGACCAGAACCCAGCTTCTCTAGTGTCCCTGGCTCCCGGCGGTGGCTGGACCAGCAGGCAGGGACAGAGAATGGCAGCAGATCCAGGTGTTCCCGTGAGAGCCAAGGCAAGGCTAGCACTACGGGGGAACATGAGGGGGACAGAGGACGCTCCCACCTCTGGCCTGTCACAGGCGCGGACAGTGCCTCGAAGGTTACGTGGAGACACTCATCAAAGCTGAAGGGCACGGCCGGGCGCAGTGGTGCACGCCTGTAATCCCAGCGGCTCTGGAGGCAGAGGAAGGATTGCAAGTTCGAGACCAGAGGCAGTCTGCATAATTTAGCAAGACCCTGTCTCAAAAAGTAAAAAAATGGTCTGGGGGTGCAGCTCAGTGGTCCAGCACTTGCAGAGCATGCAGGCGAGAGGCCCTGGGTTCAACCCCCAGTACCACAAAAAAAAAAAAGCTGAAGGACACGGAGCATGTTGGTCCTGAGAGCGTTGTGGCCACCTGGGAAGGCGTGATGAGAGGGGCCCTCCCCCTCCCTCATGGGGCTGACCACAGGCAGCTGAGGCTTCCTTCTGCCTTGGGTTGGTGGTGAGAAGAGTCTCCCAAGTGCGCCTGGCCCTCTCAGTCCACTGGGCACAGCAGCGCCATCCCGCCACATCCCAGACTCGAGCCTGGGTCCTGAGCTGGGCGCGGTGGCGCACACCTGTAATCCCAGTGGCTCGGGAGGCAGAGGTGGGAGGATCACAAATTCGAGACCAGAGGCAGATTGCGTAACTTAGCAAGACCCTGTCTCAAAAAGTTAAAAAAAAAAAAAAAGGGCTGAGGGCGCAGCTCAGTGGTCCAGAACTTGCAGAGCATGCAGGCGCGAGGCCCTGGGTTCAATCCCCAGTACCACAAAAAAAAAGAAAAGAAAAAAAAAAGCCTGGGGCAGGGAGGCAGGTCACTGCCCGTTCCAGGGGCTGCTGCGCCCTCCAGCCTGTCCACTCCAGCCCAGCTGCGTGCGCAGAGCAGACCTTTCAGGTGTCCCCCAGGCCTGGGTTAGAAGCCTGGGGTACCCATCCCTGCAGCTCGGAGAGGCCCAGGGCTGCCTGAAGCTGCTGTCGGCTGGCCCTAGTCCCAGGTGCAGGACCCCGCCTGCACGCTACGGAGCCCCACAAATCTGAAAACCAGCACCCTACCCTGCCTTGAAGACAGGGAACAGAGTCTGTGACAGCTGTGCAGGGTGGTCCTGTGACCCAGCCTGCCCTCCAGGAGGCTGCAGGCTGGGACCCTGAGGGGGCAGCCCAGGAGCCCCGTGCTAGCCGGGAACACCCAGGAGGGGTGGTGCTGGCCAGCTTTGTGAACACAGCGGGAGCGTCGTCCCCTTGCTGAAGAGGAGCTGGTGGCGACAGCCCTGAGAGCCCACAGGGGCCTCCGCTGCTGTGTGAGAGATGGCCAGCCTCCTGTCACGGCCTGAGGGTGCCATCTGCGGCAACACTCAGGATCCAGTTCTTGCTGGTCCGCGATAGCAAACCACCACGTCCTCCCACAGACGTCCAGCTGCAGTCGTGTGATAGCAGCAGCCGTCAGGGCCCCCGCCCCGCCTTGGGGCCTCAGGGCTGCCCAACTGCTGGGGCAGCCTGCCCTGGCCGTCCCACAGCTGAACGGTGCCCACAGATGTGCGGAGTACTCAGGGGGATGGGACCCCACCCAGGGGGCAAAACAGAGGAGAGGCTGACCTGGATGTCAGCGATGGTGCACTGTCACCAGGCAGCCAGCCTCCACCCTCACGCCTGCACTGGTCACCCAGCCTGAGCTGAGCTCCCTGACCCCGCCCAGCAGTCGTGCTGCCAGGGCCAGGCGTACTGTCCCTGTGAGGCCTGCCTGGGGTGCAGGTGAGCAGGTGCAGGCGGAAGCCTCACGGGGTCTCACTGTCCCGGTCTCTCTGGCTTCCCCAGACCCCCCACTTGCTGCCACCTCCTCCTGGGCTGGGAAGGACTGGAGGGATCAGGGGTCCCTGGGGAAACTCCTGCTTGCTAGCAGGTCCCTTTCTTCCAGCCCTGGGTGGCATCACACATGGGGGGACATCTGGCTACCTGGACAAGGCTGGTGGGCAGCAAAACCGGGTTTTCCTACTGACCTATGCCTTGTCCTTTTGGAGTCACTGCCGAGGGGATGGGGATGGTGGGTTGGGAATGTCTGAGGGCCTGGGTGTCTTCATGTTGGTGTTAGGCTGCTATTAAGGAGAAAAGAGAAGTCTGGGCCTTGGTTTCCCCAAGTGTGAAGTTTGGAGGGGGACCCCTCCCATTTGGGAACACCTCTCCCCCACCCCCCCAGTGAGGACAGGGCAGAGGCCTCTAGGAGGGTATGTGGGGATGTCTGGGCTAGGGGCAGCACCGGTCCTGGCACTGGCACCCAGTGTCCATGGAGTGAGCTGTGTACCGAGGCTGACCGGGGACTCCTCCCACCCAGGTGCACGCGAGCCCTCCAGTCCAAGAGCACCACCCGTGGACTGTGCTACCCAGGTTCACTTTGAGCAATGCCGGGGAGGTCCCAGCAGTTTCGAGGCCTGGTGGGGAAATTTGGGACAGCGAAGAGGCTTTTTGGCTTCAGACTGGAAGGACAGGTCCATTTGTGGCTGGGCAGGCTGTGTTCTGGCTGCGGGCAGGACTGGCAGAGACCAGTTAACGCACATGTTAGGCTGCCGCTGGAGATGTGAGCTGGGATCTGAGCCAGCTATGAAAAATAAAAACTAAAAAAAAAACACCACTGGCTGCGGTGGCACACGCCTGTAATCCCAGCGGCTCCGGAGGCGGAGGCGGGAGGATTGCAAGTTCGAAACCTGAGGCAGTCTGCGTAACTTAGCGAGACCCTGTCTCAAAAAGTAAGAAAAAGGGCTGGGGGTGCAGCTCAGTGGTCCATCGTTTGCAAAGCATGCAGGCGCGAGGCCCTGGGTTCAACCCCCAGCACTGGAGAAAAAAGAAAAAAAAAAAAAAAAAGAACAATGTGAACTCACCATGACAGCTCTCCAGGGGTTGCCCTAGGAGGGTCACAGTAGAGTGGGAAAATGCGTTCACTCACTCATTCATTAATTCATTCAATCATTCAAAAAGCCCTCCTGTGTGCCAGGCCCTGAGCCTGGTGCTAGGGAGAGCTTTCATTCTCCAAACCAGTCGCCCCCTCCACCCAGTGCGCCAGAAGTGGTGACATAATGGGCTCTTGTGTATCTCTCCATGGTAAACTCAGAGTCTACAGCCTTCCCAAGCCGTCTCTTGGGCTTTTTCAGGAGTTTGAGGAAATGTGTGAGGCCTGCCTGCTGCTCTGGCTGCCCTTTTCATTTGAAGATACATCCTTTTCTTTCTTTCTTTCTTTCTTTCTTTCTTTCTTTCTTCCTTTCTTTCTTTTCTTTTTTCAGTACTGGCGGTTGAACCCAGGGCCTCATGCCTGCATGCTCTGCAAGTGCTGGACCACTGAGCTGCGCCTCCAGCCCATATTTTTACTTTTTGAGACAGGGTCTCGCTATGTTACACAGACTCCCTCTGGTCTCGAACTTGAGATCCTCCCGCCTCTGCCTCCTGAGCTGCTGGGATTACAGGTGTGTACCACCGCGCCCTGCGCTTGAAGGTGCGTCCTTTTCTTGACCCAAATTTCTACACCTGGCAGCACTTGGGGACCTTGCGAAGCCAGTCAGCTGGTGGCACAGGACAAGGGCTGCTGACCCCACCTCTGCCTGACTGACTGTGGCCACGCCCAGCGGGTATCTCTGTGCAGGAGCCCACAGGAGTTGGGCACAGCCAGCAACTTTCCACCCCCAAAGCGGGTGTGGGGCTTCCTGTGGCAGGAGGCACACGGTCATCTCCGAGAGACACGAGGGTCCATTTCCCCCGCAGGCCCCTGGACATGGGCGGTCACATCCTGTCTCCAGTCAGCCACTGCAGATCAAAGTGAGGGGCTGGAGATCTGAGCAGCGAAGAGGGAGATCACTTTGACCACCTAGAAACAGGGTCTCCTGTTGCTTTTCCAGGGCCAAGCCCATCTACCAGCCCAGGGTCGGGAGACAGTTGACAGCAGGAAGAGCCCAGGGCTTGGCCCCCACTGAGGGTTGTCTGGCTAACCAGCCTCCCACTGTGCGACCTCTGACAGATCAGTGGCTGAGTGGCCTCTGTGAAGTAGGAATTTACTTCCCCAGAATACAAAGGAGTCACGTGCCTGGCACTGTGGGTGCTGACTCCCTCCTCAATGCCCTCTGATACCAACCGGGCAGCCCTTCTGGAGGTCCCTGTGTAGTTTCTCCGAATCTGAGTGGTGGAGTCCCAGCCGGGCCTGGCTGGGACAGGGAAGAGATGGGAACAGAGGTGGCAGGGCCCTGGCAGCACTTCTTGTAGGAGTCTGGACTCTGTCCTGCAGACAGCAGGGAATGAAGGGCTGTGACCAGGCACTGTTTGTGTTGTGGGTGAGCCGTGGTCTCTGAGGTGGGATAGGAATTTTAGAGTCAGCTGATGCCCGGCAGAGAATCAGCTAGAACTTTTGTAGCATTTTAAGAGCTCACCATGACAGCCGGGCGCGGTGGCGGACGCCTGTAATCCCAGTGGCTCGGGAAGCGGAGCCAGGAGGATCGCAAGTTCAAGATCAGAGGAAATCTGTGTAACTTAGTGAGACCCTGTCTCAAAAAGTAAAAAAAAGGGCCAGGGGTGCAGCTCAGTGGTCCAGCACTTGCAGAGCATGCAAGCGCGAGGCCCTGGGTTCAACCCCCAGTACCGCCAAAAAATAAATAAAAGCTCACCATGGCATTTTCTTCCTTCCCATGATTCTATGCACTCGTTGTACAAATGTGGATGGGGCCATTGCAGGTGGCCAGCCTGAGTTTACTGGTTGCTATGACCGGGCTGGGATTTAGCTCAGTTGGTAGAGCGCTGCGCTGCAGTCTCCGAGGTCCCGAGTTCAATTCCCAGCACCGCAAAAATGGGAGCAGAGCCTGGCAATCCACTCCCAAGGCAATCCCGAAACAGCCATTGAAAACCCTATGAGGGTCGCTATGAGTCGGATACCAACTCGATGGCACCTAACAACAACATCAACAGTGCCCTCAGAGGGCTGGGATTTAGGTCCGTTGGTAGAGCACTGCTCTGTACTCTTTGAGGTCCCAGGTTCGATCCCCAGCACTGCAAAAATGGGAAAAGGACGTGGCAATCCACTCCCAAGGCAATTCTGAAACAATCAGCCATTGGACACCCTATAAGGGTTGTTATGAGTTGGACATGACTCCACAGCACCTAACAGCAACAACAAAAAGGCCCTCAGAAGAACAGACTACTACAGGGGAGTGAGCCCGTTGCCCAGAGGGCATACCACTTTTAATTTGAAGATCCTGTGAATAATGGAGAAGCACTGACATAATGCCAGGCATGGCACGGTGTCAGGGACTGTTTCATTTTGTTGTCACTAAACACGCGATGGGGGTGGGAGATGGTTGGCCTCATGAGGGAAACTGAGACCTGAAGGCTGGACAAAGGGGAAGAGAGGAGGAAGGGTGCCTCACACAGAGGAAACAGTATGTGCAAAAGCCCTGTGGTGGCGTGTCTTAGTCTTTTCTTTAACGAAATTCCACAGACTGGGTGGCTTATAAACAGCAGAAAATTTCTCACAGTTCTGGAGGCTGAGAAGGTCCGGATCGAGGTGGCAGCAGATTTGGTGTCTGGTGAGGGCCCCTTTCCTGGTTCATAGATCGCATCTTACCACTGTGTTCTTATGTGCTGGAAGAGTCCCTTTTATTAGCCTTTTATGAAGGCTTCACCCAGGACCCCGTCACCTCCCCAAAGCCTTCTAATACCACCACTTGGGGGGTTACAATTTCAAGTTAAGAATCAGATAGGGCACAGATGTTAAAGTTGTCAGAATAAGAATGGAGTTGCTTTGTCAACCCTAACAAGAAATAAAGTCAGGAGGTTATGAAGGAAGGCATTGCCTACGATACCCGATGTCAGCTGCCACAAGACTCTGCAAGAACCACATGGGTCCACAAAGGTCACGGCAACCTTACACATAAGTCCAGCAGCAGGTCGTCCGCCCAGCAACCTCCTGTCCAGCCTGAAGTGGGTACCTCCCTGGCTATGGATCCTCGCAGCCAAGGAGTCCTGGTTCAAAGGATGTCGGGCGCTCCTCTTCGCTCTTGCCTTCAACCCCGCCTCAGCTCCCTGAACGCGCGCCCTGTTGCAGCCCTCAGCTAGTCCCAGAGACACATCGGCATCCTTTGGGGGCGTCTCTCTGCTTGTTTAGAGCGATATAGACACTCAGTCATGGTCAGGTGGGAGCAGCCGTGGGGAGGCCCACGTGCAGAGCTGGGATGGGCTGGAAGAGAGGAAATGAGCTGAGATTTGCATGGGCAAAAACCCTCCCCAGCGCTTGCGGCCCTGAAGTGCAGAGAAGGACAGGGTACCGTGGAAACACTTGGGGACCCAGTTTCCTGACCGTGGGCTCAGCTGGAGGAGGGTGACCAGTGTATCCATGTCACTGTCTAACTTCACGATGGAGTAGGACGTCAGGGATGAGCAGGGGGACACCAGGGTTAATCCAAGGACTTGAGGCAGAAAGAGCACAGGCTGAGTGTTAAAGGTGCTGCTCAAGGCCCCCTCCCCCCCAGACCTAGGAGGGTTCAGATAAGATGCCCGCCCAAGGAACCAGCACAGCGCGCGCACGTCTGTAGAGATGGGGGTGGCAGCTCAGGATTCTTGCTCCAGATGTTTTGTCAAGCTAAAGAAGTTTGCTCAGGATGTTTACATGAGGAACTCAGAAAAGGCGACCAGCCTTGTCCCAAAAAGTCAGGCTCAGCCGGGTGGACCTCTCCTGATCAAACAGTGACCTTGGCTCAGTTTACCATCTTTTAACATCACACTAGCGTTACAGTTTTGACCCCCGTTGTGGGCTTTTCCAATGAATTATGGGCAACCTCATGCTCAGTAGAAGTTGTAGAACTCTTGGAGCTGCCAATCAAAAAGTAAAACTCCACCCTCAGGCCGCACTTCATTGACAATCTCCTAAATTGTTGTTGTCAGGGGCCATGGAGTCAGGTCCAACTCCTAGCGGTTGCAGCGCCTCAGTTTATTTGCATATTGGATCTGTGTCCCCTTCCGCCTGGGACCTCAGGCCTCACACAGAGTGGGACTCCTCTTGCATCTGCTCTGCGAGGCTGGGCCTGGGTGGGGTGCTGCAGCCACACCCTTCCTGGACATTCCAGATGTTTCTCTTGCACACTATCACTTGTGCATGAACAAGTGCACGAGCTGTCCCAGATAGACACAGGCTTCCTGGAAGAAGCCAGCACGTTCCAGAACCTCTGCTCCTGGCCACAGGGACTGCGGCACACAGCAGGCACAGCAGAGGCCCCAGGGCAGCGCCCCGTAGGAGAGAAAGATGGGTTTCATCTTGGCTCTGGTCCTCCCTCCCCATGGACCTTCTCCCCGCAGGCCTCAGTTTCTCTATCTAGAGAACGAGGGTGGCTGTGATGTTGGCTCTGTGAGAATCTAAATGAATAAACCTACAACGCTGTCCTCATCTTCGGGGAGAGGCCGTCTCCGGAGCACCTGCCCTGGCCTGGCCTGGGCGCCACACCCCATGCTCCCTGGGCCTTCAACTTGCACAGTGGCCTGGGAGGGGGGCACGTCCCTTCAGCTCTGTTCCATGGGGGAGAACAGTGAAGCTCAGAGAGGCTGCTTGCTCCAGCCAGACAAGCAGAGCGGAAGTCCATCCACGGGGTCTCCGCCTCATTCCCAGTGCATGATGCTGGAGAATAAGGCTGGAGGGTCAAGAGCCGTGAGTCCTCGGCTGTGCCTGTCATGTGGGCTTGGGGGCCATCTTTTCTCTTTTTGCACACATCTGAGCTTGCCGAGTTTTCTACAACAGGAATGAATTTCTTTGTGTGTGTTGCTGGTGCTCGAACCCTGGGCCTCGCACCCGCTGGGCAAGTGCTCTACCACCAAGCTGTGTCCCTGGCCCATGAGTTACTTTCACACGGAACAAAAAATAAAAATTCTTTTGCAAAACTAAAATATCTTTTTACACATCTTCCTCCCCCATAAGCCCATCCAAGCAAAGGCAAATGCATTAAAAGCAGAGCAAGGAGACGGGAGCCCTCTCTCTCCCCGGGAGGCTGAGAAGGACGAGTTTCTGACTCATTTGTGGGGTCTGAGCATCTGCCACACCACCCAGCACACAGGAGATACTTCAGTAAACATTTATGCCATGGTGAAGGAGCAATTTCTTTAACCTGTGAAAAGTACCTGAGGGCAATAGGCACTGGGCAAACCGTTCATGAGGGGAGCGCAGACCGCCTGGCCCCGGACGGCTCTGCATCCCCTGACCTTCGCCGGCAGGAAGATTTCCTTTTCTCTCTCTTTTTTTTTTTTTTTGTGGTACTGGGGGTTGAACCCAGGGCCTCGTGCTTGCATGCTTTGCAAGTGCTGGACCCCCAGTCCTTTTTTTTTTTTTTTTTTTTACTTTTTGAGACAGGGTCTTGCTAAGTTATGCAGACTGCCTCTGGTCTCGAACTTGCGATCCTCCTGCCTCTGCCTACCGAGCCGCTGGGATTACAGGCGTGCGCCACCGCACCCGGCTCCGGCAGGAAGATTTCTATGACCCACTGTGAAGTGTCCAGCTCAGGGACACGGTGATCCCCGTGGTGGTGACTAGGCACGGAGCTGTCACTCTGGCTTTACGAACTTGTGCAAGGTAGTGACGCCCCCTGCCCCACCACCCCCTGGCACGTTGGAGCTGCTTTTTCTGTAAATGGTGGCAGTATCCTCTGCTAGCCAAGGCAAAGGGCGAAGTGAGGCTGAGCCTGAAGCAGGCAGGGGCTGGGCCTGCTGCACCTGGGGAGGGAGGCCGCCCGTAAGAGCTGCTGTGGGAAGCGGCTGGCGTGCAGGGGGCTTTTTCCGGAAGCGGCGGCCAGCCAGCGAGAGAGAGGCCAGCTGGGCAGAAGGCTGGCGAGGTGCTCCTTCCGAGGCCGGGGCACTGAGTGGCAGGCCTGGCAGTGAGAAGCCCCAGCTCCTGACAGGAGGCAGGAGCAGAGCCAGTCGTGGGTGCGAGCGGCCCACCCCCCAACTTTGGAGACGGGGTGTAGGGCAGGCGGTCGCTCAGGTGAGTGGCCCTTTCCCTCCCTTCCCTGGACTGGGCAGCTTGGCTTCACCCCCACTCCTGTCTTTTCTGGGTGGGCCAGGCCGCTGGGGTTGCAGGGTCAAGGTGAGGGCCGGTGGCCTAAACCCTCCTGAGCACCTATAGGACCAGGTGAACTCCCATCTCGTGGAGGAGGCAGAGGTACAGGCAGCACCAAGGCCACCGACGGGCCCAGAGGAGGCTGAGTGGGGTGGGAGGAGGAGGCGGACACCCTGGAAGAGCCCCGAGGCTGCCCCCTCCTCCGTGGCGTGGCCCACGTGGAGTGTAGAGGCTCGCCCGCTGCCCTTTCCAGCTGGCTGTGGGTGGAGCCCCCTTAATGCTAGTGCTGCACCAGCCACAGAGGGACACGGGAGATTCGAGGGGCTTTGGGGGCCCTGGGGAGGAGTGACCAGCCCTGCCAGGTGCCAGCTGTCGGGGAGGTGTGCAGGCAGTGGGGAGGTGGGAAGGAGGCCCAGGTGGAGGGAATGGAGGCTGGGCTTGGCACACCTGGGACCGAGGGGTGTGGAAGCCCCAGGCTGGCTGGGAGGGCATTGGGCGGGTTGGCTGCAGGGCTCTGTCAGACCCAAGTGCTCAGCCAGATGCTGGAGGGCTACAGGGAAGCTCGAGGCATGTGGCCCTCGGGTGGGGTGGATGGAGATGAGCCGGCAGCATGCTGGGAGGGTGGGGTCCCTTAGGTCTCCTTTGCCCCCACACCAGAAGAGCATGAAGTCCCTCCTCCCAGAGTCCCAGGCTGCCCCTGCCTTGCTCCTCAGCCCAGCTGAGCCTTAGGGAGGGGGAGTGGGGCCTGTTGCTCCCCAAAGACAAGGGGGGGCTGCCGTGGAGGGAAGAAGGCAAGAGGGACTCAGGCTGTGTCCACAGTGGCTGGCATTTCCCTAGAGCACGGCTGGGCCAGCTAGGGGTGCGTGCTGGGGGATGGGCAGGGCTCTCAGGTGGTGGACTGGTGGCCTAGAAGGAAACGGGGGCCAAGGGTTAGCAAGGAAAGGAACATGGGATGTGTTGAACCATGTTCCCCCAAGATGGGAGAGACCTGAGGAGGAGGATGGAGGAGGAAGGGGAGAGGTTGGAATGGGTAGATTCAGGTGGGTTGGAGGGTCAGGAAGAAGGACAGCACTCATTAAACACCTCTGGGCAACATCCAAGCCACACCCGCCCCCTGCAGCAGGAGGGATACCCCTTCTGAAAGAGGAAGCCGAAGCTCAGAGAGGTTGAGTAGCTTGCCTCAGGTCACACAGGAAATACCAAGGTTAAGATTCCCATCTAGATCTGTCTAACCTGAAAGTTCATGTATTGTCCCACCATCACCCTCTTCCCAGGGGCTGGAAAAGTGGGTTCTGGGGTGCAGAGGCAGTGGGGAGAAGGACAGTGAGGGCAGTGTGGCCAGTCACCCAGGCGACCACCACCTGAGTGGCACCAGCTCAGCAGGTCTCTGCAGCCACAGGGCCTGGGCTCCCGCTGCTGTGTGCTCAGCGGCTGTGGGGTCCTGGGCAGGGAGGTTCCCTGCTTGGGCCGGGGTCTCCTCTCTGTGCCCTGGTTGGCAGGAGGATGCGGGGCTCAGCAGCTTGCTGATAGGGCCCTGGGGGGCACTGGGCTGGTGGGGAGGCGGGGCAAGAGTCAGCGATGAGTTTCTGAGGGTCAGAGCGCCTGGCAACACTGAACCAGGCCCGGAAGGGGAGTGGGAACCCGAGGAAAAAGGGAGGTCTCGGTGGGCATGCGCAGAGCCCGGTGTGAGGGCTTCTAAGGAGCCCCCAGCGGCGTGGGAGCCTGGAGAGGCCGTGCTGGGTACCAGAGGCCTCACAGCTCCCCCACCTGCCACTCTCCCCTGCACCCTGCCTGAGGCTCCACGTGAGCGCTGGTTCCTGCAGGCGTCTGAGCTGGGCTGTGCTCCCGGCTGGTGGCGGCAGCTGGCAACTGGGCGATGCCTTTACACAAGGCTATTTGGAAAATTCCACTTGGTGTGGGTGACAGAGCCCCACCCTGAGCGCTTTCTGTGTTGTCCTAGCGCCTGGGGCCTCCCGGCCTGGGGCTTCTTCAGGAGTGGGGAGCCAGCGCCCCCCACCCCACCTGCGGCCAGGGTGCCGGGCTCTGCGGGACCCAACCCTTTCCTTGTGTCCGCTTTCTGTCAGCCAGTTCCTGGGCATGCGTGACCTTGGTTTTTGAGGCAGCGCTGCTTGATCATTGGATCAAGGCTTCCAGGAGCCCCGGGCTCCATGAGGCTTCTGGAGAGTCTGGGTCACAGCCCAGCGGCTGTCCTCACGGCCGACAGCAGCAGGCGTTGGTAGCGCTGGCAGAGATGACCGCCTCCTGGAGCTGGGGTCCTCCCCCTTCAGAAAATGGGCTCAGGGCTGGGCTGGCCTAGCTCCAGGCTGCAGCCGGAAGGGCCAAGAGCTCTCACCCGATGACCTCAGGTGGCTGTTCTGAGACTGAGGGCCACATGCACTTGTTCCTTGTGAAGACAGCATTTACTGTGTGGGAATGTACAAGGCATAGAGACAGAAGATACCCTGGCGTGCTCGACACCCGGGTTGCTCTTCCTGTCCTTCTTGCCTGTGGATGGCGTTTCATAGCCTTTGATTAGACTCAGCATCAGGCTTTTAAGCACTCCCTTTGTGCTGTAATGGGGCTGGGATTTAGCTCAGTGGGTAGAGCGACGCTCTGCAGTCTCTGAGGTCCTAAGTTCAATTCCCTGCAAAAATGGGAGAAGGACCTGGCAATCCACTCCCAAGGCAGTCCCGAAACAGTCAGCCATTGAAAACCCTATGAGGGTCGCTATGAGTCGGACATGCCTTGACAGCACCTAACGACAACAACATTGTGCTATAATGAGTTCTTTAAGGATTTTAAAAAAACATTAAAAAAGTTATGGCACATAATTGTGCATATTTACGGGTGTACAGTGTGATATGTCAATACATCAGCCCAGTGAGTACTGATCAGATCAGGGTAATTGCTGTATCCATCACCTTAGATATTTATCATTCATTTGTATTGGGAACATTTGAAGCCCTCTGTCATGGAATTGTTTTCAACCATAGTTACCCTGCTGTGCCATAGAACGTTAGAAGTTATTCTAATTAACTGCACCCCTAACGACTTTTGATGGCTGCATGTAAATCTCTGTGTGTGTGTGTGCGCGTGTGTGTGCGCGCATATGTGTGTGCGTGTGTGTGTGTGTGTGTTTTCTGGGCCCCGAAATCAGGACCTTGCACACGTTAGTCAAGGGTGCTGCTACCGAGCTACATTCCCGCCTCTAAATCATTCCACTTAATTAATTTTCCCTTATCGTTGGACATCTACATTGTGTCCATTTTACTACTGTAAATAATCAAGTGATGAAAATCTTGTCACACCAGTTTGCCTGAATTTGGGGGTGATAAGCACTGCTCCCTCAGTGTGTCACTGAACCAGAAGACTCTGTCGCATTTCCCTTTGTGTTCCCCTTTGCCGGACCTGCATTTCTTTCTCCCTTTGGAGGATGCACTGCTGCTGGGCCTTCTGCCTCCCAGAGTTCACTGCTTCGAATCTGAGTAAAACACCAGTGATCGCGCCCTGGTGGGAGGGCTGAGTGCTGTTCCTTGCAGCCAAGGGCAGAGGGTCTCGGTGACCCTGCTGGCGGGCTGATGCCTGTGGGCTTGTCTCTGGCTGTCTTCTATGTGCCTCAGGTTGCCAAAGGCCCACCTCCAGCTACCCAGCAATTCTTGCCTGTTTTTTCTCCCCTTCTGCTCAATTTCCAGAATGAACCAAAGACACCCAACTTCCAATCACTGTGTCCTAAAAAGCAGGACGCCTGTCTCCATGGTAAAGGAGGCAACACTCGCTGGAAGGGAGGTGGAAAGGACCGGGCCTCTGGGCGGGTTCTGGGAGCCTTGGACCAAGCGGAAGCTCTTTAGAGAACTCCGATGCCACGTCCTGCCCTCTGCCTGGTCCCCACAGGCTGGGTCTGGAGCCTGCTGAGCCCTCGTGTGGGTGTGACAGCTGTTGTCACCTCACTCACGCCAGGCCCCCAGATGGCTCAGAAGAGGCAGCAGTGTGGGAGGCGGGATGGCACTGGGGCCGGCAGGGGCAGAGCTGTGACACCTGAGCTGAGGGGCTTCACCTCCAAGCACTGTTTCCTCCCCTGTAGAACCGTGAGTCACTGCGCCAGCTTGGCAGGTGGTGGGATCGACTGCGGCAATGGAGGTGAAGTGGCCAGCACAGCCTGGGGGCTTGAGGTGGCTCCAGGGACAGACCCAGCGTGAACGGGATTCATTCACCACGTCTGTGCATTCACAGAGCTCGTGTGGGGGCAGGGGTAGGGGGCTGTGTGCTGGGAGACAAGATCCTTCTGTCTCCAGGGCAGGTGCATGCCCCCCACCCGGCCACCCACCCTCCCCTTCTCTTTCCTGGTCTCAGTTTCTCCTCTGAATAGCTATCCAGTGGGGCCCAGTCGCCTGCCACCCTGACACCCTAGTGAGGACCCTCCTGGGCCCTGCATCTGGCCAGACAACCATTTTCCTTGCAGGAGGCCATGCTGCATTTGCAAAGAGCCCCATCTGTCCTGGGAGCCCCGTGAAAGCAGGAGTTGTAGGGTGTGGGTCACAGGTGCTTCAGGCCCAACACTCAGCGGGCGCTTGGGGATGGTTTCCATGGACACTGGACATCCTGGGAGAGGCGCTCCCTCTCCCCTGGCAGGGGCTGATAGAGCAAGCTGGAGGAGGTCATCCCCAACGGAGTCTCTGCTCCCGGTGGCCAGGTGGCCGCCACAGTCATATTGCTGGGGGCAGGAGGGGCAGTACCAAGAGCTCTCCGAGCATGGGAGAGACTGACAAAGCAAGACAGTTTCTTTTTACGTTTATCCAACGCTTTATTTTCTCTGGCCTGTTCAATCCTAACAGCGTGGGAGGTAGAGAGGCCAGGCGCCTCGCAGACATCCAAGTGGGGAGGGGTGGGGCGGCATCCTGGACACCCGGGGAGTCGGCCAGCCCAGAGGCTCCTATGTGTGGTGGCTACTTCTTGTCCACTTCCAGTGATGACTTCTCATCCATCCAAGGACCCACAGGGGAGAGGCCTTCTGGAAACCTCAGGCAGAGCACGGGGGAGGGGGCTGGGGCCCGGGGGGTGGGGGTGGGGGAGGTGGCTTCCGCAGGGGCTTCTGCTAGGGCTTACGGCAGGGCTGACACCCTGACCGGGTATTTTCTCCAGCTGGGGAGCCGGGAGGCGCCAGGTTCTGAGGGGTGAGTGACTGCAGGTGGCCGCACAGGTAAATCCTATGTGTTTCTAATTCTGTCAGACTGGAGCAGCGATGAGGCTTCCTCTGTACCACCTCTGGGCGCTGACAAAAGGTAGGAAGGACGCTGGTCACAACACAGGGAGAGTTGACAGCGGGCGCCCAGGGAGAGGCTGTTGCGGGTGAGAGAAAGGCCGACAGAGGGCGCCAAACACAAGCCTGTGAACCACAGCCTTTTGGTTCCTGACACAAGGCAGTGGTTCCTCCTCATGGTAGGGTTTCAAACCCTGCGACTCTGAAATAGAGCTGGAAGGGAGTTGGAGAGTCGTAAGGAAGCCTGTGAGAGGAAGTCCACTAATCTACGTGTTAGGTTGTAACTGAGTCATGACTGAGGCAAGTCTCCACTTTCCTGTTGTGCTTAAAACCAGCTGGGAGAGCGTGGAGGGGTTGGATGGAGACCTCATCTTGTTTTTACTTGAAACCACCACAAATTTAAGCTTTGTAAAGCTTCTTACAGACACCAAACATGGTAAGGGATGCCCTGGGAGCCCTGTGCTGGTGCTCTTGCCTTCTACGAGACTCCCTTTTCACATCCTCACCCTCTGGCCGTCATAACGAATCGGTGCGAAGAGTTTTTAGAACTATAAGCCAGGGAAGGGACAAGTTAAGGGTTCGATGACTCATCCCTAAGGACAGTAGCCCAGCCAAATCAGTCCCCCACTGCACGCTTCCAGATGCTTGCCACCACAGGAGCTTACTCTTCCTGTCCCTGTTCGAATCCTGCCACAGATTCAGCAGTAGTTTGTCTGGGGTTTTCCTCTCTGGTAATTCCTCAGCCTATGACGACCCCTCAGAGCTCCGACTGGAAACTTAGCTTTCCCACCTCTAGCCGCTGGCGTCTTTCTTCTGGTCATGAAGTCCTCGGAATGTAACGACAATCTAACAAATACTCAAGTCTCTACCATCTGCACTGGGCAAGAAGACAGCAATAAACAGGATGAGCTCAGGCTGGTTTACCGAGCCTACGTTCTAGGAGAGCGAGATTCAATTACCTATTAGGGCAGATTTTCTACCCAACACCTCATTCAGGGCCTTGCACTATGCCCATGAAGCAGGCATCTGCCTGCAGCCCCTCTCACCCTTGGGGCCTTGGGCAGAGACTTTTACTCTCGAATCCACTTCCTGCTCCGTAGGGCGAATGTGATCACAGACGCGCCTCTGGAATTCTTGCAATGGTGACTCAAAATAACGCACGGTAGGCCAGTAATCCCCAAACTAGTCTGCACGTTTCACAGCTTTCACAACGTGCAGCTGAGGCCTGTATCTCTCGCCCCGAGGCTGTGATTTAATTGGCCTGGAGCGCTGCCTGGGCTTTGGAAGTTTCAAAGGCCCCAGGTGGTACTGAAGTGCTGACAAGTCTGGGAGCTGCAGCGCCAGGCGCTGGGTAAGAGCGCCAGGAGGGCGCGACCAGAAAATCCCGTTTTACAGATTAGAGACTGCAGACCAGGCCGGGAGCACGCCGTGGCGCCGTTCGGAGGCCACGCGTCCCGGACCTGCGCTCGGGTGTCCCGCGCAGACCTCTCCCCATCGGCTGCCGGGGGCTGGACATCACCCGCGTTGCCGGGCAGGGGCGCCTCATCGATGCGCTCGGCCGCTCGGCTCCCTACGCCTGGTCCAGCCCGCTCGCGCCCCTTCCTCCTCCCGGCGGCTTCCCACTTCCAAGATGGCCGCGGGTGGAGTCGACCAGGTAAGGGGGCCCTGTCGAGCGTCTGCAGCGGCTCTGCGGACGCAGGGACCTCCTCAGGGGTTCCCTTCGCAGCTGCGTTGGGACCTTGGGACAGAGAAGGGACGGGGGCGCCGCTCCAGAGGCTCGCGGACGGACAGGAGGGACGGAGGAGGGGCAGCGGGACTAGCGTGGAGCTGGGAGCACAGTGGAGACGCGGTGGGGGTCGACAGCCCGGGCGGAAGAGTAGTCGCGCGCCGAGGGGGCGTGGCGAGGGCGTGGCGACGCGCTTGGGTCTGGACGCGCGGGGCGTGGCGAGGACGTAGGGGCGTGGCGAGGGCGTGCCCACGCGCCTGGGGCCGGACGGGCTGGGCGTGGCGAGGGCGTGGCGACGCGCCTGGGGCCGGGCGCGCGCGGCTGTCAGCCCGCAGGGTGGCGCGCAGCTGCCGCGGACTCGCTGCCCTCCGCTCCGCTCCGCTGTGCGCGCCCGGCCAGTCAAGTTGCGGGTCCCGCAGGGCCTGGGCTGCGGCCCGCGGGTCTGGGGATGGCGTCGGAGCCACGCTGACTCGGGTACTGAGGACCTCCGCGGGGGCCGGGCCGCGAGGGAGGGGCGTGGGGCCGCCGCCACCTGCTGCCGCGCTGGCCGCCGGCGGGGCGGGCGTGCGGGGAGGTGAGGGGCGCCGTCGCGGAGTCCTGGGCGGTGCTTGACGACCCTCGGGGAGGCCGGGCCGGGACACTCTGCGTTTCCGGAACTTGGCGAAAACTTTTCGCGTCGGACGCGGGGCGGCGAAGGGAGCCGGCTCGGCGCGCAGCGCCTCCTGCGGGGCCCCGATCCGCGTCCCGACGCCCTTCCTTCCTTGGAGCCCCGATCCCGGTCCATCTCGCCGATCCCCGCCCTCTTCTCGGACCCCATCCGCGGATTCTCCCCCTGGCCCGGACGCCACCCCCAGCCCCTCTGATCTGCGCCTGGGCTGTGGACCCCCTTTCTTCTCGGAGCACCCCATCTCCGTGCCGTGGAGACCTGCACTGGGCGGCCCTGATCCTGGAGCAGAGCCCGGTGCGCTCGCTGGGCGACCGGACCCTCGCCGGGGCGGAGGGCTGGAGGAGCACCCCAGAACTTTGGCCGCCCGTCCCCGCAGGATGTGGCAGCCCTCACGCCGAGGATGCCGGCCACCAGGCTGGGGACCCTCCTCTGCGGACTCCCGACGGCGCCCCGGTGTGGCCTGGCTGTGGGATTCCTCGTCGCCCAGGGCTCCGTTTTCGCCCAGGTGGAAGCGGCAGCTTTGCGTGGGAGGGTTCTATGTGCACAGTGCACCTTCCGCCGATGGGGCCCAGGGCGTCCCGGGGTCATTTCAGGTGGGCTAGCCGAGCAGGGAGCGAGAGCATGGTCACCTGCTGGGCTTTGCTCTGGCAGGTGTTTTCAGGGACCCAGCTGGTGCTTACAGCACATGTGAGTCTCAAGTTCCTGCTTTCTCAGTTGTGTGTGTTTGAGCCCTGGGGGCCCCTAAATCTACCGTCCAGGTGAGCCCCAGCTGTGTGGGAACCTAGCCTACCTGGTGCTCAGAGTTCCTGAGTGGACACATCCTCTGGGAAGCTTTTTTTTTTTTTTTTTTTGTCCGTACTGGGGGTTGAACCCAGGGCTTCGTGCCTGCATGCTTTGCAAGTGCTGGGCAACTAAGTTGCGCCCTCAGCCTATTTTTTTTTTACTTTTTTTGAGACAGGGTCTTGCTGAGTTACGCAGACTGCCTCTGGTCTCGAACTTGCGATCCTCCCACCTCTGCCTCCTGAACCGCTGGGATTACAGGTGTGCGCCACCGTGCCTCGCTCTCTGGGAAGCATTAAAGGAGGTGACACTAAGGGAGGTCCTCGCTCCTGGTTTAGAGTCGCCCAGGTGAGTGAGGCAGAGGAGGGCTTCAGACTGGGGCGGGTGACCCGGCCAGGTTCTGCTCACAGTGGTATCCCCCACGGCCCTAGCACACCCTGGCAGGTCCCTGCTTGTACTTTGCTCGCTCTGAGCTGGGCTTGATTCCTGTTTGTGCAGTGGCGTCTTGGTGGTCTGCCCTGGCCCACCTCCTCGCAGTCAGCATCTGCCTGCCTCACCTGGCCCCATGGCAGCCCGTGGCCTTTCGGTGTCTGCAGTCGCTCTGGGTCAGTCCCACTCCTGTTGTCCAGAGAGTGACTTCCCGTCCTTGGTGCCTGTGCTTCCCCTCCCACACCTCGAGTGGACTCCCTCCCTTCCTCTCGATGCAGACTTCCCTAAAAGTGAGGCCATGGTGCCTTATCTGAGAGTCCGCCTCCCCCATTGGTCAGCGCTCCTGACCTTTGTGGCCCCCCCCCCCGCCCCCCGCGTCAGCGCAGTGCGCTTGCTCAGCTCCTTGTGGATGCTACAGAGTCTTGTCTTTTCTCTCTCTCTCTCTCTCTTTTTTTACGGTACTGGGGGTTGAACCCAGGGCCTCGCGCCTGCGTGCTCTGCAAGTGCTGAACCACTGAGCTGCGCCCCCAACCCATTTTCTTTACTATTTGAGACAGGGTCTCGCTAAGTTACGCAGACTGACTCTGGTCTCGAATTTGCGATCCTCCCGCCTCCACCTCCCAAACCGCTGGGATTACAGGCGTGCGCCACAGCGCCCGGCTGCTGTGGAGTCTTGAGACCTTGGAGCAGGTTTGTCGTCGATGTGGACGTTAATACATGGTATATACAAGAGGATTCTAGGAAACCAAGTGTGTCTGGTCAACATTTGCTTTAGGACTAGGTATAAAGACAGTTCCTTGGGCCTGGGTTGTTTAGGCTTCTTTATTGCCCAGCTGGAAGGCCTCACAGGTGGGTCAGTTTGGCCCCGTCACCTCATGTTCCACATGGCGAAGTTGAGACCCAGAGCTCAGTCAGTAGCACACAGCAGGTGTGCGGAGAGATGTTAGTGACAGGAAGGGGCATGCGTGCAGAGCCAGAGCGGCTTGCTTATGCAAATGTGTTGCTAAAACAGTGACACTGAGTTGACTGGCCCTCCCCCGTGCCCAGAAGTCACACCACCCCAGATCGAAGGCTTAGCTCATGCCAGGCACGATTCTAGAGGCCTGATGTGATTTCTTCCCCTAGTCTTGTCAGGTGCCTCAAGAGGTAGGGTCTAGTATTGTCCCCATTGTACCACAGTACAATGGAGGCACAGGGAAGTTAAGAAACTAGTTCAAGGTCACACAGCTGGTAAGCGGAAGAGCCAGGGTTTGAACCCAGGCATTCTCCTTCCAGAGCCTACATTATTTTTCCCATTTATTTTGGTTTTGCAACTTGTCTATTGGAATCAAGCAAACTCACAGAAAAGCATAAAAGCTGTTAAGTGTTGGGCTTACAGATTGTCGCTATCAGGAAGTTGAAGGCTTGTATTCCTAAGTACTCCAGCAAGCCAAACGTAGGTTTTTTTGTTTTTTTGTTTGTTTTTTGTTTTTGTACTAAGAGTTGAACCCAGGGCCTCGCGCCTGCATGCTCTACAAGTGCTGGACCACTGAGCTGTACCCCCAGCCCATTTTTTTAGTTTTTGAGACAGGGTCTCGCTAAGTTACGCAGACTGCCGCTGGTCTCGAACTTGAGATCCTCCTGCCTCCGCCTCCCAAGCTGCTGGGATTACAGGCGTGTGCCACAGCACCTGGCTCCAAATGTAGGTTTTGATGGCAGACGTGGTCCGAATCTAGTTTCCCTTGCTGAGTGACTTTGGATGAGTTACACTGACTCTCTGAATCTTAGTTTCTTCAGCAGGCTTGGTGGACTTGTCAATGCCTAGAGAGTGTGGTGGCGTCAAGCACGCGTGGCACAGGGTAGATGCTCGGTGAATGATGTCGCTTATTCAGAACAGACCTCAGATCATAAACTTCGTTGCCCTTGTGAGGTGGTCTGAACGTCTTCCTAGTCTGCCAGTGCTTTATAGACACTTACGTCTGTGGGATTTGGTAGTTCACTAAATGTAGCCGGAACATTTTGGAGATGAAAGAACAGTCCATATGTTGGTGTCCTTAATTTAAAGTGTCCCACTTACATCTTTTAAGCATAACCACCTGTGGCCAGTGTAAGTTAAGGCTCTGAAGGAACCTTTGGGGACCTTATCAAGTTAACCCCAGCCTTGGCCTAGTATGCTGAACTACTCGTGGGTGAAAAACTAAGTGACACTGGAGTTCGTTCAAGGTGACCGGGAATTGCCATCATCCTCCAGAGCAATGTTTGAGTTTCTAGGGAAGACCTTTTAGGACTATTTTTATCCTAAAGAATAACCTATTTAAAAAACAAACCTTCCCACTGTGCACAATGCAAACTAACCATTGTCTCAGGCAGCAAGTTAGCGGTGGAAAGAGAAACCACTTTGAAGTTAGATCCAGGTTAGCCCAGGACAGCTGCTTTCTTATACATGGCACTCAGTCTGTGATGTCTGCGGCCGTAGCACCCTGGCATTCCATCCCGCCTGATCTCTGTGGCATCCGATCCTGTCAGATCTCGGAAGCTAAGCAGTGTCGGGCCTGGTTAGTCCTTGGGTGGGAGACCGCTGGGGAACACCAGGTGCTGTAGGCTTGAGAGAAGGACTCAGCAACCTGCTCCCCAAAAACAATCAGCCATTGAAAACCCTGTGAATAGCGGAGAAGCACTGACAATAATGTTTCACCTGTTGTACGTAGGGTCGTCATGAGTCAGACAGTGACTCAACGGCACCTAACAACGAGCAGAGAAATAGTGCCGGGCATGGCACAGTGTTGGATAGTGTTTCACCTGTTGTACATAGGGTCGCTGTGAGTCACACCCGACTCCATGGCATCTAAAAACAACAAGCGCAGTCTGCTATGGTAAAAGCACTGTTAAGCTCTTTGGGTGGTGGTGGTCACCTAGATTGTGGGTGTAAACACTGCACGCAGCACCCGACATCTCACGCCTGCCTGGTGGGTGGAGGTAGCTGCTCCTGTCGGATCCAGCCTAGGGCCATGTGCGTGATTGACAAGTGCTCTACCACTGAGCTGTATCCTGGGTCTCCCCCTTTTTTGGGGGTAGGGGTGTGGCCACATAGCCCAGGCTGGCCTGGAATGTGTGATCCTCCTGCTTCAGCCTCCCGAGCGCTGGGGTCACAGGCGTGCACTGCCTCGCCTGGCTGTTTATGCTAACTGCCCTGGTCTGTCCTTAGTGAGGACTTGAATGAAAGCAGAGACTAACCCACAGCAGGCATGCTCCCATGGGAGATGCTGCAGAGATGGGTCCGCCCCCGCCCTGGTGTCCACCTCATCTCCGGAGTCCCGCTGGCTGATGGTTTCTCCTGAACTGTCCTGTGCTTCGGGCTGAAGTGCAGCCTGGCGCAGTCACCACTCCTATGAGGAGGCTTTCAGGCCAGACCCGTCTCCAGGAAACCTGGGGGCGCTCAGAGGCCTTGAGGAGAATGAGGCGGGTGCTGGGGACAGCCGACTGGGGGAGGGGGAGCCCGCCCCAGAATGTGGGCAGCTCACCAGTGGCCCGTGGCTCACGCGGTTTTGTGTTGCCACGTGCGAAGTGGTAAATACCGTCCACTGTTTGCCACGTGAGGAGGATCACAGGAGGGGCCTCCTGGCTGTGTCAATAGCAGAGGTTCCCGGGGGCCTTAGGGTCACGGGCTTGGGGGCCATTCTGACTCTGCCACACAGAGTGGAGACTTTGGGACAAATGCGTACCTCAGTTTCCTCCTTCATGCAAAGGGGCTCACAGCTAGTGCATGGGCTTGTGGGGGGCTGTAAAGAGTGGTACGTTTAGAGTGGTAGTCTTGTGGAGGTGCCCAGGTGTGGTGGCAGGTGTTACAGGCCCAGTCACGCCCTCCTCCTGACTTGCTTCTGTGACAGCCTGCTTGTGCTGGACTCTCAGAGATCTGGCTGCAGGGAGGCGTGGCAGCGAGGTGAATGTGCCGTCCTCCGAGGGTCAGAGGGAGCAGGCGCCTGTCCTTGCTGGTGGGGTGCCAGGAGCCTGCTGTCCTTGGGAGCAGCTGGGGAACGGCTGCCTGGGGCCGTGGCCGGTGGCTGGGAGCAGTCCACAGGAAGCAGGTGTCCGAGGCATCTGCACAGACAGCAGCTACTGTGGGGCTTCCCACAGGGCTTCCCGCGTGGGGACAGAACCCGAGCCTTTGGTGGGGGCCTCAGTGTGGCTTTATTTATTTATTTATTTATTTATTTACGGTACTGGGGGTTGAACCCAGGGCCTTGTGCCTGCATGCTCTGCAAGTGCTGGACCACTGAGCTGCACCTCCGGCCCATTTTTTTACTTTTTGAGACAGGGTCTCGCTAAGTTATGCAGACTGCCTCTGGTCTTGAACTTGTGATCCTTCTGCCTCCGCCTCCCAAGCCCCTGGAATTACAGGCGTGTGCCACTGTGCCCAGCTCTTTTTTTTTTCACTTTTTTGAGACCGGGCCTCGATAAATTATGCAGACTTCCTCTGGTCTTGAACTGGCCATCCTCCTGCCTCCACCTCCCCAGCCACTGCGCCCAGCTTGGTTTCTTTTATTTATGAAGACCGAGGAAGACCTGGTCTCCCTGCTTTTTACGGAGGAGAAACTCACATGGTGTCTTTTGGATGTCCAGGGTCACCAGCAGAGTCTGTCCCTTTTGTGGCTTGTCTCACACTGTCGATGGCCCCTGTGGGGTGACTGTTGGGTTGTTCCAGCCCCTGGGGCGGTTTCCCTCCCCATTTCCTGCAGCTTAGGGTTGGGACAGGCAAAAAAAACTCAGATGATCTCGCTGCATGGACAGCATCAGCCCTTCCTCTTACCCCTGCCTCACGCCTTGTGCCTCTTGTGTCCGGAAAGCGATGGCTCACCCTGATTCGCCCGGTGCTCCTGCCTCCCCTGGCGGCAGGCTGGGGCCCCGCGGGCCCAACCTGCTGCCCGATGCTGCCCAGGCAGTCATGGCTGCGCAGGGAGGTTGGGGCACTTGGATGTGGGTGATGTGGATTTTGAAAAACAAATGTACAGGGAAGAATTTTGTTTCACTTTCCTGACTGCAGGGCGTGGACAGTGGTCTTCACCTTCAGGTCTGGGACTTGCAAGCTGGTAAATACTGTCTGCTGTTTGCCACGTGAGGAGTATTACAGGAGGGGCCTCCTGGCTGTGTCAACAGTAGAGGTTCCCGGGGGCCTTAGAGTCACGGGCTTGGGGGCCATTCTGACTCTGCCACACAGAGTGGAGACTCTGGGCAAGCTGCGTGCCTCAGTTTCCTCCTTCACACAGAGGGGCTGATAGCTAGCGCGTAGGCTTGTGGGGGGGGCTGTAAACAGTGCAAGTCCCAGACTTAACAGGAGGTGCTGTTTGGTGGCGATGTGGTTGCTGGTGTCCGTGGTCTGCATGTGGCCAGGATGCAGTGGCAAGGGTTTTCTTCCCTGAGTGGTGGTTTCTAGTGCCCTTGGAGCATAACCAGCTTTCAGTAGATGCTGCCTGGCTGGAGCTGTCCCCCCCAGCCTGCCCAAGTACGAACTTGATTGTTGGTAATGATTGACTCAGCGCATAGCGTTTGGAATCCTAATCCCTGCCGGGCTTTTGGCCAGGCGATGGTGTGCAGGCAGGAGGGGAACCGGGTCTGCCTGAAGGCTGCATGTAGCAGGGAGAGGGGCGAGAGAGTCACCTGCCTGGCTGATTGTTTTCTGTGGGCTGTGGTCAGAAAGAGCTCAGGAGGATGGAGCGCCGTGGCTTCCTGGGGGAGCTGGGGAGGGCTTTTCAGAGGAGGTGGCCTTTGAGAGCGCTGTGCCACGCCGTGCCGCAGCCACGGGGCACTAATGGCCTCTCTGGAGAGAGCACCCTGGCCGTGGCGAGGGTGGTGGTGCAAGGGAGGGGAGGCGATTGGAGAGGCTGGGGAGGGCCCCACGCACCCGCTCAGCTGGGGAGTCCAGGCTCAGCCTGTGTTTAGAAAGCGTGTGACTTGGAGGCAGGCCTCCTGCTCTGGGCCCGCATCCAAAGTCCACCCTCAGCCTCATCTAGAAGCACGCGCCTTGTTTGTGCTGTGCCCCCTCACGGGGCACCAGCAGGAGGCAGGAGGCCTGGCGTGTGGCTTCGGGTTCTGTGGCGCCCGTGGCACCAGGCAGAAGGGCTCAGGACAGGTGTGGCCTTGGCTCTTGGCAGAGTTTGGCCCTGAGTGTGTTGCAAGCGGAAGTCTTTTTTCCCTTGTAGATTTATTTCCCTGAAGACCGACACCCTGTGCCTGAGGTTTGAGGAACTCAGAGTGGACTTGGGACCAGCAGAGGCCTCAAAGGTCGCCCGGCTTCTACTGAGGGAGGCCCTTGGCCCCCTGCCCCTGGCGCCTTTGCCAGAGAGGGGGACGGAGGGACAGCTCAGCTTGGGCTCTCGGCCTGTTTCCTCCTTCCCTGTGCTTTCGGCTTGGCGAGGGTCAGAGCAGGGTCCTGGGACACCACGAATGAAATGCCATTGTTCCACTGGGGGATTTGCAGCCCCCCAGCCCTGCTGCTGATGCCGGTGGTGACTTTCCTAGGAGAGGTGGACTCAGCTTCCTGTCTCCTCGAGGGGCAGAATTTCTTGTGGGTGACCCCATGTCTCTTTTGTAACAGTTTAGCTGCATCTTTTGCAGGCACGTTGGCTCTGCACGTGGCTAGAAAGCAGAGGGGCATGCACATCGATTGGGCACCTGCCTGCTGTCAGGTGGGTGCCGGCTTGTTGGCGCTTTTGCCAGACCCTCTCATTTCTTTGGGGCTGGGATTTAGCTCAGTTGGTAGAGCGCCGCTCTGCAGTCTCTGAGGTCCCGAGTTCATTTCCCAGCACCGCAAACGTGGGAGAAGGATGTGGTAATCCACTCCCAAGGCAATCCCGAAAACAGTCAGCCATTGAAAACCCTATGAGGGTCGCTATGAGTCAGAGATGACTCGACGGCACCTAACAGCAACAGCTCATTTCTTTTATCTTCAGACCAGCCTGGGAGTAACATGGTATTGCCCCTATTTTACTGCTGGGGAAGTTGAGGCTCAGAAAGGTTACGCACCTGTCCTGTGGTTGTCCCAGCTGGTAAGTGGCAGAGCCAGAATTTCAGCCTGGCTTGCCAGGGACACACAGCCCTATGCGGTGTGAGTGTTTCCTCTTCTGCTCATGGCTTCTTGCCAGTTGGATCTGTTGGAGAGTTGGCGAGGTTTTGATAATTCTAATTACCTTTGAGCGTGTTGTTGACCCACTCTTACTTATGTGATATAAATATTTCTTACTCTATTTTCCTTTCAATGAAAAGAGCTTTACTTGCAAACTTGTGAGTATTTGAATCTACCTGCATCTCCCTTTTGTGATTCCTGTGGTTTCGTAATGTGAAGACTGGAGGGGTTTTCCAGAAGCAGGAACACAGAGACAGTGTGGCGTGGCCTTTCCTTAGAGGGATGGGTGGCTGCCAGACAGTGCGGGAACTCAGGGCAGTGGGAGTCATTGTTGTTGTTGTTAGGTGCCATCAAGTCGTGTCCGACTCATAGCAATCCTCATAGGGTTTTCAATGGCTGACTGTTTCGGGATTGCCTTGGGAGTGGGTTGCCATGTCCTTCTCCCATTTTTGCCGTGTTGGGAATTGAACCCGGGACCTCAGAGACTGCAGAGCGGTGCTCTACCAACTGAGCTAAATCCCAGCCCGTGTGAGCCATAGGAGGTGTAAATAGCACTCACAACTGGCAACGTGATGCCCGGGTCTTTCTGGAGGATAAATGGAGGCTTTGCCCTGTAGGTTTCAGAAACGTTTTATCACAGCACCTATATAATTTTACTCTGGTGTCCCCTCATTCTGTGTGGATCTTTGTTTTGGCGTAATACAGTGTGGTTTTAACTTCTAGGAAACGTTGGTAACCCTTCAGCTCAGCGCTGGGAGGAAGTCTTTCCCCACTCCACGGCTGTATTTCGGGCTTCTGTGTAGGGCAGCCCGTTTCTGAATTCTGCCTTTCGATCGATTCATCCCTTCCCATTTCTGTTTTGCTCCCTGCTGCGCTGCCTGGCCCCTTCGGTTTCTGGGTGGGAGGCCCTGACTCCTTTCTCTTCCTTTCTGCATTGAGCGTGTTGGTGTTTGCCGCGTTGACCCTGAGAGCCAGTGGCCCTCTGCGGAAGGTGACCCCAGCGGGTGGGCTGCCGTGGTGCCTGCCTGGCTGTTTGGGGACAGCAGTGGCCTACATCGAGCCCTCGGGGGCCAGGTGCCCGCTCAGGGCTCTCCTCCGTGCTTCCTTCTTCTGAGGCCGGCCTGTGGAGCTGGGGTTTGAATCTGGGAATGGCCAGAGGGCCGAGTCCTGTTCCTGACGTCCTGCCCTGGTCCGATTTCAGCGCGCCACCTGGATTCTCATTTTCAAGGAGAGCAGGAAGTCACCTGCACAGCTGGCGCCGGAGAGTGTGCAGCATCCTCCAGGAGGGAGGGCTCACTGGGCTCCTCCCCCAGGCTTGGGCCGAAGCACTTCGGTCATGGCTCCCGATGGGCCACCTGCACCTCTGGCTCTTCTCACTCAAGTCTGGGTCTTCATCGTTCCTTTGTTGATGGTTGATCTTTGCCTGGGTTTTAAGCCCTACAGGAAGCCAGTCTACCTGTGATGATTGATCTTTGCCAACCCAGTCTCCTGACCTGGGTTTTAAGCCCTACATGAAGCCAGTCCACCTTAATGGGGCCCACTCTGGGGGTCCCCGGCTCTGCCGCTAAGTAACGGTCTGAGCTTGGAGCCATTTGTGGGCGCCTGGTTTCCGCTGTAGTAAAGGAATCGTGCGGCCTGCCTTGGATGGGAGTAAACGTGACCGCGTGGAGAGGCCCGACAGCTTGGGTGTGGACGGGCCGCCTCTCTGAGACTGCAGGTGGCATGCGGAATTCATTTGCTGTCTTTCTCAGTGACGATATCTTGACTTTTATGCTGTCTTAGAACAAGTAGGATTGAACCCAGGGCCTCCGTCATCCTAGGCAAGTACTCTGCCGCTGAGCTGTCTCCCACACACTGCTGCAGGATGTATCCTGTTAAGGAGAGCAACAGGAAGGGGCTGGGGTCCCAATATCCACTTCGAACGCACACCGCCCAGTGACCTCCTTCCTCCCACGATGCCCCACCTCCTACAAGTTCCACCACTCGTAGTTGCACCATAGCCTGGGGACCAAAGCCTTGACACTGGGCCTTTGGGGAATATTAAAAATCCAACCTGTAGTCTCCCCAGAAAAGAACCCTTCCCCCAACACATGAGAAAACTCTCTCCCTGCATATCCCAGTCCTCATGCTCCCAGTGCTGTCCTGGGTGTCAGATGTGACCGGGGTGTGTGTGTGTGTGTGTGTGTGTGTGTGTGTGTGTGTGATGGTGACAGTGATAATGAGGATGATTGTTTTTGTCCTAGATAACATGCTGTGCTTTGGTTGCTTTCTGCCACTCCATGTCATGACAATGTGTGTTAAGACCCTTGCTCTGGTCCAGAGTCAGAACGTGGGCCTGCAGCACCCTTTTCAAGGTGTCTTCATTCAGAAAGGTGCCAGGCCATTTGAACCGTGTGTCTGAGGATGGCACCTTGGGGCTTTAGATCCGCCTTCTTAATTTTTGCGTCTTGTTTTTCTCTAGTTTCTCCTTGGACCAAGATGACTGATGGAAACCTTTCCACCTCTAAAAATGGCGTAGCCTCGGTGGGCATTCTGGACGGTCGGCCAGGAAACCCCCTTCAGAACCCGCAACACCTGAACGCCAAGGCGTCCAGATCCCTCTCGGCCCCAGAGTACGGGCCCGCGCTGAAACTCGGCGCGCTGGAAGATCGGCACAGCCTGCAGTCGGTGGACTCGGGCATTCCTACCCTGGAGATTGGCAACCCGGAACCCGTCCCCTGCAGCGTGGTCCACGCCAAGAGGAAACAGTCCGAGCCAGAGATCGCGCCCGAGCGGGCCTTCCAGAGCGCGTGCCCGCTGCCGTCCTGTGCGCCCCCAGCTCCCGCGGGCGCCGAGCGAGAGCGGGGGGTGCGGAAGTCCTCCACGTTCCCCAGGACGGGCTACGACTCGGTGAAGCTCTACAGCCCGGCCTCCAAAGCCCTGAGCCGCGGCGACGATGTCTCGGTCGGCAGCGTGTCGAGCCTCGGTACGGAGCTGTCCACCACCCTGTCCATCAGCAACGAGGACATCTTGGACCTCATGGTCACGAGCAGCTCCAGCGCCATCGTGACCCTGGAGAACGACGACGACCCGCCGTTTACGGACGTCACCCTGAGCTCCGTCCAGGAATCCAGTGACGTACACCAGCGGGACTGTGTGGGTGGCCCTGAGGCGGGGAGTAGGTTGAAAATACTGGGACCCTTCAGCGACTTCTTTACCAGGTAAAGCCGTCTTAGTCTCCGGCAGAGCCAGGGCCCTGAGTGAGGCCAGCCACCTTGAGCCTGCCGTCTAAAATGCGCGCTGTGTTCCCCAGCCTCGTTGGGTGGCTCCTGCGTCCCGCGGGGACCCTGAGTGCCGTGAGCTGTGCGTGGGCTGGGTTCGCTGCTGATCCAGCTGCTTGGCTCCTCGCCGCCAGCTGCTCCTCCTGGGTCCTCGGCTCACGTGGCCGGGCCTCATCACTCCCTGGGTTCCCGCCTGCCCACCCACAGTGGTCATTAGCCTTAGGCTCTGAAGGGCCCCGTCACTAACGCCTTCAGTGTTTTGGGCCAGGCAGAGGGCGCTGACAAAGTCGGCTTCAGCATTGGCAACTCCATGTTTCTTTTTTTTTTTTCAGTACTGGGGGTTGAACCCAGGGCCTCACGCCTGCGTGCTGTACAAGTGCTGGACCGCTGAGCTGCTGCCCTCAGCCCATTTTTTTTTACTTTTTGAGACAGAGTCTCAATAAGTTACGCAGATTGACTCTGGTCTCGAACTTGTGATCCTCCTGCCTCCGCCTCCCAAGCCGCTGGGATTACAGGCATGCCCCACTACATCTGGCTGCAACTCCACGTTTCTAACACTGTTCCCCTGACATGTCCAGGCGCCCCAGTCATGTTCCCCATGTTCCCGCGTGGCCCTGCTGTGGAGGGGTTTGATACGGCACCACAGTGCAGGCGTCCCATCCGTGGTGGGCCTGCTAGGGCTCCTGTGTGCCCCCTGGAGCCCTGTGGGGACAGCGTGGCAGCTTCTGCCTCTCCCTCGAGTTCTCAAGGTTTTGTTCGCCAAGCGTGTGTCCAGGTCCCTGTTCTGGGCTGGTCCTGGGGTAACAGGGTGATGGGCATGATCTTCGGTGACGATGGAGGCAGGGCTTGCAGCCTGGGGCCGTGGCGGTGTCAGGGGACACGCCAGTTGGTCACACTGGCAGAGGTGACCTCTGAAACTGTGAAGTGCTGTGCGGAAGGGCAGGGCCGTGGAGGGTGTGTGCAGCCCTTTGGTTGGCTCCAGCTCCGCAGTAGCCCTGTGGGCCCCTGGGCCCCAGGCGGGCAGCCGGGAGCCTTTCCGCGGCCGGCCTGGCTGCCTCGTGTGCACGCGCTCCGAGTGAGGTCCCCCTTGGACCTTTTGCAGTGCGGGGTGTGATGTGCTGGCTGGAGTCGCCCAGGGACCTCTGTGACCGCACACAGGCAGTGACTTGGATTCACCAGCTGAGCGTGGGTCGTCCTGGATGTTTCCGAGACCAGTCCCCCAGGGGACGCTCTCCACAGGACCCGTGGCTTTGTGTTGACCACGGGCGTCCTACCCCAGTAGAGCCCCTAGTCCCGGAACCCAGGCACTTCGCGCTCGCCTTTGGGTGGGGCCCGGAACGTGGAGGGCTGCGTGAGGCCCTTGCTGAGCTGCGGAAGTGCTGTGGTTCTGACTGTTCCCGATACTCAGACGAGTGTCTGCAGCTTTCTCTGTTCACGAGTTCCACTGGTGCCTCAAATGTGGATCCTTGAGGTCCATCCAGAGCTTCCGAACCTCCAGGGGACCCGAGCACGGTGGCGCACACCTGTCATCCCAGCGGCTCGGGAGGCTGAGGCGGGAGGATCGCAAGTTTGAGACCAGAGGCAGTCTGTGTAACTTAGCGAGATCCTGTCTCAAAAAAAAAAAAGTAAAAAAAAAAAAAAGGGCTGGGGGTGCGGCTCAGTGGTCAGCATTTGCAAAGCATGCAGGCGCGAGGCCCTGGGTTCAACCACCAGTGCCGGAAAAAAAATAAAAAAGAAAAAAAAAAGATCTCTAGGGGAGGAGCCTGGAAGACAGGTTTTCAGTCACCTGGGATTTCTAACTGTCTGGGAACCCTAGTGTGACACAGCGACGGATGGGAAGAAACCTAGTGGGAAGAGCTCAGCTTTGGAATTCAGTGGGCCTGTGGCCACATCGTGGCTGTGTGATGCTGGGCACGTTCCTTCACCTCTCTGAATTAGCTTTCCTCATCACTAAAATCGCATTAATGAGAGCCTCGCACGGAGGTCCCGCTGTGTTGCTGACTGTGCTCCCCTCTCACCTGTGCTGTCCCCACCCTCACAGTGCTCTCTCTTAGAGGCTTTTCTTGGCAGGTGGGTACTGAGCCCCTTGGGTGGCCTTGGGGTCAGGTAGGTTAACGTGTGTAAGGCTCATCGCGGGTCCTGATGCGCGCGAGGCCTTGTGTGTCAGTTATTCGTGGCCGTGCCCCGCTCCGTTTCCGCCTTTGTCTTACTGGAATGTGGCTGAGATGAGCTGTCTGTCGGAACCTTCTCCCCTCGGGAGGAAACCCCAACTATTACGCAATTTCTAGATCTTTCTAAAACTGCTCTTCCCTGAAAGTTCCTCAGCCGTGGGCCACAGAAAGAAGTGCCTCTGTTGTGTCCCTTGGTTCCTGTCTCCTTACCCTGCTTTGATGGCTGTCACATTGTGGGGAGCCACAGAAAGTGGCTTTTGGAAAACGGGTGGGACGTAGTGATAGTTGAGTCAAAATAAGTGATAATGGGCACTGAGTCTCGTGGGTCCCCCCCTCCCCTGCTTCGGTACTAAGTGGCTCCACCCGGGGCCTTGCATGTGCTTTGCAAGGGCTCTGCCACTGAGCTGCACCTCCAGCCCCGTTTACATTTTTTAAAATTGGGACAGGGTCTCGCTAAGTTACACAGGCTGCCCCTGGCCTCGAACCTGCAACCCTCCTGCCTCCGCCTCCCAAGTCGCTGAGGTTACAGGCGTGCGCCACTACACCCGGCTATCTGGCAGGGTTTTTGTCCTAGAGTCTCAAAGTGTCAGAGAAGAGTTTCAGCCTGGAGTGACTCTGAGGGATGGGGCTCTGTTCCTGAAATGTGTGGAGCCCACTAATCACTTCACAGGCCAGTGGAGTTTCAGAGAAGGTTCAGGAAGTTGGCCCAGGGCCTGGCCCACAGCGATGTCCGGAGGCCCATGGCCTGTGCAGTGTTTGTAGAGGGCAGGCCAGGGGCAGAGCTGGTCCTCTGGGGCTCCCATCATCCTCTTCCTCACCTGGCCTCTCCCTCGCTTCCCCCTCTGCCTTGTAACACCCCCCCCCCCCCCCCCGGCTCTCAGTGGATCCGTCTGGGCTGTAGGAAGGCGTCGGTGGAATCGCGGGAGGCTGGTCTGGGGTGGAGATGGTCAGAGAGCTTGTGATTCTGCCTGCTTGCTGAGGTGCCTGCAGGGGGCAGGAGCAGGGGGACCCCAGGGGGGCTGCTGCTGTGTGTCTGCTTCCTTCCCCTGCTGTAACTAGCACCCATGTCCCAGAGCCACCCTGAGCTACAGAGCAAGCCCCGCCCTCCCAGAGCGCTCAGTCTGCAGGGAAGTCAGATAGGCATCCAGGGGTGAGGTGGGCACCGCAGGCAGGCGCACTGGTTCAAGGCTCGGGCAAACTGGGCTCATTGTGAGCTCTCCTCCTTCATGGCCGTGGGACCCTGTGCAAGTCGCCTCTCAGAGCCTTGGCGTTGTTATCAGGTGCCTCAGAGTTGTGTCTGACTCATGGCAACCCTTGTAGTGTTTTCAGTGGCTGATTGTTTCATGATTGCTTCAGGGGTGGATTGCCTCGTCCCTCTCTTGTCTCCGAGTCTTTGTGGGGGAAAAGCTACTGTGCAAGAGACCAATTAGGTAAAGTGTCTGGCTTCCTGGAACTCCTTAAGCCCTGGCTTTCTGTGATTCTAACATACCACCTCTTGCTTTCCTAACGTTTTCTCTGTCTGCAGCCATAGCACCCTGGCATCCAATCCCTCCTGATCTCAGAAGCTAAGCAGGGCCGGCCTGGTCAGTCCTCGGATGGGAGACCACCTGGGAATACTAGGTACTGCAGGCTAGGGAGAAGGACCTGGAAGCACACTCCTGAAACAATCAGCCATTGAAAACCCTATGAATAGCAGAGAAGCACTGACATAGTGCTGGGCATGGCACAGTGTCGGGGAGCGTTTCTGTTGTACATAGGGTCGCTCTGAGTCGGACCTGACTTTACATGACAGCTCCTAACAACAGCAACAACAATGATGACGGTGACCACAACGAAGGTTTCTTTAGTTCTCTCTGTGGATTTTGCTTGCTTAGAGCAGGATTTCTGCACCCAGCTGTGGGTGTTTTGGAGTGGACACGTCCTGCGGTTGGCTGTCCTGTGCATCGGAGGCTGCGCCGCAGTCCCTGACCTCTGCCCACTAAATGCCAGCAGCATTCCCCAGATGTGGTGACTGAAAACGTCTCCAGACATTGCCAGAGGTCCCAGGGCAGTTGGGGAGACGGCAGAGTCACCCCGGGGTCGGGAACCACTGGGCTGGCCGCTTGTGACTGTTGGTGTTTAGTTGCTCCCCTGTATGACATTTACCAGTGTGATGTGACTTGAGCAGGGTCCACATCGAACTAGAAGAGAGGGTCTGTGTTAAGGGCCATGAACCTAGCAACCCAGACAGCAAGAGGGAGAGGAATTCAGTGGCAAGCTTGTGGTGTGCGTATCCTCCTCAGGAGATGGGGTTGGGTTCTCTGAAGCCAAGGGTTTAATCTGCTAATCCGCACTGGACTCCAAGGTAATAATTAGCGTGGCCCATTTACATCTTTAGCGTAGCCCTTTATTACGCTGTCAGAGGAGGTGATCGGAGGGTCCTTTGCTGAAGGGGGCGTTTGACATGGCTTTGAAGGCAGAGAGGAGCTTGCAGCATGAAGGGGGGGGGGGGCCAAGGGACAGCCTGTGGATGGCCAGGCGCTGTGAGGCCCCTGGCTGTGCTTAAAGGATTGATGGGTTTTTCCAGTCTGCTTCCTGACCTGGCCATGAGCCCTGTGGGGGCACCGTCTGTGCTGGCGCACCCTGGTTCCTAGTTGTAACTCACAGACTGAGCGGGGAGGAGTGTGGTGACTGAGAGCCAGGGCTAGGGAGCCTTAGCTCTGCTATTGTGTACTGTGTGCCCTTGAGAAAGTGACTTAACCTCTGGTCCTCAGTGTGTGCTCAGGTGACGTGGGATGGCCCCTCTTATAAAGAGCTCATGTGGGAGGGCTGGCACTACAGTTCAGTGGTAGAACACTTGCCTAGAATGTGTGAGGTCATGAGTTCAATCCCCAGCACTGTAAATAAAAAAAAAAAACCCAGCCAGATGTGGTGGTGCACACCTGCAATCCCAAAGATGCGGAGCCAGGAGGGTGGTAAGTTCCAGGCCAAAGGCAGCCTGCGCAATTTAGCAAGACCCCATCTCAAGATAGGAGTAAGAGGCCGGGCGTGGTGGCGCACACCTGTAATCCCAGCGGCTTGGGAGGCAGAGGCAGGAAGATCGCAAGTTCAAGACCAGAGGCAGTATGCATAATTTAGCGAGACCCTGTCTCAAAAAGTAAAAAAATGGGCTGGAGGTGCAGCTCAGTGGTCCAGCACTTGCAGAGCATGCAGGCGCGAGGCCCTGGGTTCAACCCCCAGTACTGCAAAAAAAAAGAAAAGAAAAAAGATAGGAGTAAGAGCACCGGGTGTGGTGGCGCACGCCTGTAATCCCAGCGGCTCGGGAGGTGGAACGGGAGGATCACAAGTTCGAGACCAGCGGCAGTTTGCATAATTTAGCGAGACCTTGTCTCAAAAAGTAAAAAAATGGGCTGGGGGCGCAGCTCAGTGGCCCAGCACTTGCAAAGCATGCAGGTGCGAGGCCCTGGGTTCAACCCCTAGTACCGCAAAAAAAAAAAAAAAAAAAAAAAAGGAGTAAGAAATGATCTGGGGGTGTGGCTCAGTGGTAGAGTGCTTGCAAAGTATGTGTGAGACCCTGGGTTCAACCCCCAAGGACTGCAAATAGAAAAATTAACAAAAAACAATCAAGGAGCTAGTGGGAGGGTTAAGTGAGAAAATACAAGTCAGTCTCAAGAAGAGCATGGACTCAGTAAACAGGCTACATTTCTGGCCTGCTCTCTGCGTTTGTTGGGGTTTTACCTGAAGTTTCAGTGATACATTACACCCTGAACCTGCAGGTAATGCTTAGTGTAATGCCAGGCACCACCCTTTACTTTTAAAACTGCACAATTGTGGAAGATCATGTGCCGTGGGATTTGGTGGGCTGCTGGTTCATCATTTGGGCTACCCTGCCTCCAGTGTGTGTTCCTGGAATCTCTTGCAGCTAGGGTTCTGTATGTGAATTTTGTTAGGTGCTGTGGAGTCAAATCCGACTCATAGTGACCCTGTGTACAACAGAACAAAACACGACTTGACACTGTTTCTTCTTATTTTGAGTCGTGCCACATCAGCAGAAGGAGGTCCCAGGGGCTTTACTCCATTTTGATTATTATTGTTGACTCTACTTTGCAGAGGCAACTGTACCCTGGTCATTTCTTGAATGCCTTCCAGCCTTGGGGGCTCATTTTCTGACGTTGTATTTGACAGTGCTTCTCTGCTATTCATAGGGTTTTCAATGGCTAATTTTTTCGGGAGTGGGCTACCAGGTCCTACTCCCTTGTGTGTCTTAGTCTGGAAGCTCTGCTGAAACCTGTCCACCATGGGTGCCCTGCTGGTATCTGAGATACCAGGGGCATAGCTTTCAGCACCACAGCAACACGTGAGCCCCCACAGCACGACAAGCTGACAGACAGGTGGGGGAGTGTGAATCAAGACCCTCAAATCCTCCCATGTGTGGGAGAGTTGAGGCCGAAGTGAGGTGGGAGACCGTGCTTTCTACTCGGGCTAGCTGCTCTCCACTGCCGGGGGACGTGGCGACGGGAGGAGGTGGGAGACCGTGCTTTCTACCCCGGCTAGCTGTTCTCCACTGCCGGGGGACGTGGCGACAGGAGGAGGTGGGAGACCGTGCTTTCTACCCCGGCTAGCTGTTCTCCACTGCCGGGGGACGTGGCGACGGGAGGAGGTGGGAGACCGTGCTTTCTACTCCGGCTAGCTGCTCTCCACTGCCGGGGGACGTGGCGACGGGAGGAGGTGGGAGACCGTGCTTTCTACTCCGGCTAGCTGTTCTCCACTGCCGGGGGACGTGGCCACGGGAGGCTTTCCTGCAGTGTTGACATTTGCAGCTTCGTGGATGTGGAGAGCGGCTGGGGCTGCGTCCTGCGTTCCATTCCAGAGGCAGCTGCGGTGGCTGGCTGTGCTGTGCTGTGTTCTTGAGTTCGGCCATTCCCGTGGCAGCTCCGAAGGGGCAGCAGCTCTGGTGCGTCAGTTCCACGTTGTGCAGGGAGCTGTCCCTGACTCCCCTCTAGGATTCTGAAATCATCTCATTCCCTGAGTTAAATCCTTCTGTTAAGAGTACCTGGGGTGCTTTCTGTATCGGCAGTGGCAGCTGGTGGATTAAGGTATAGACTGGCTCTTATCATTCATTTGTGAGGAAGCCCTGGTCGGGTGTGGTTTAAAACCTTGGTAAGGGATACGAGGTGACACAGGGCTTGGGTCTCTGACCTTTAGGTTCTTTATCTGCAAAATAGAAGCGAGTTCATGCTTGAGAGGGTTGTTGACATTAAACAAGGAACCAGGGAAGCTCAGGCACATGGTAGGCATACTATTATGTCTGTCTGTTTTGTTGTTTTGTGTGTTGCTGGACTCTGATTTTTTTGCCACTTTGACCATTTAGAATTGGCACCAGTGAATTGAGATACAACATTGTAGCCATAACTTTTCCTTTTTTTTTTTTTTTTTTTTGTGGTACTGGGGGTTGAACCCAGGGCCTAGCGCTTACATCCTCTACAAGTGCTGGACCACTGAGCTGCACCCCCAGCCCTTTTTTTTTTTTTTTTTTTTTTTTTTTGCACTTTTTGAGACAGGGTCTCACTAAGTTACACAGACTGCCTCTGGTCTCAAACTTGCAATCCTCCTGCCTCCACCTCCTGAGCCACTGGGATTACAGGCGTGCGCCATCATGCCCAGTTTAACCATAACTTCTCTACAAAATCTGTTTACTAATGTCCCTTCTGGGGCTGGGATTTAGCTCAGTTGGTAGAGTGCTGCGCTGCAGTCTCTGAGGTCCCGAGTTCAATTCCCAGCACCGCAAAAATGGGAGAAGGACCTGGCAACCCACTCCCAAGGCAATCCCGAAAAACAGCTATTGAAAACCCTATGAGGGTCGCTATGAGTCGGATACCGACTCGACGGCACCTAACAACAACAACAACAACAACAACAGTCTCCCTTCTGACTTCCACCCGGTACCAGGGCATACAGAAAATGCCTGTTGTGTCCCTGAGCAATTGCAGGTGTGTGAGCGCGCCTGTGCATTGCTGAAATCCCTGGGTAGCAGCTGGCTTCCCCGGGTGTCGGCTTGCCGGCCGGCACTTGGGTTGGCCGGCACTGCCTTGGCTGAGGCAGCCCCTCAGCATTGTGGGGCTTCAGCTTCGTGGCCTTGTTTGCAGGGCCACCCGAGTTGCTAACCTTTCAGGGCTGGGAAGGCGAAAGAGCTGTGTGATCACTGTGTTGCCCTGCAAGTGCCAGGCAAAAGGAAAGCAAAAGATCCCCAGATGGGCAGGCTGTTGGCACAGGCCGTGGTGTTGATCCCTCGGCAGCGGGAGGAGAGTGTGAAGACGTGAACAGAGCAGCGAGCCTCTGGGGAGGCGGGGAGGAAATGGCAGCGGCTGAGATGCCACCCGGCCTTTGGAAACGCTCTCCATGCAGGCAAGGCCTGAGGTGGTGTTCCCTAGGCAGGGGATCAGCACGCGTGATGTCCTGGGAGCAGGGGACAACCCAGCCTTGCTGGATAAGCACCCAAGCGTGGTGTGTGCAGGGTGGAGTAGAGGTAGGAGGCCAGAGGGGCAGGCCCGGAGGCTGCATTGAGGTGGCTGAGATCAAGGTGTCTTCAGGGCGGAGGTGCTGCCTTGACAACTTGCCACCTGGAGGGGGCTCCCAGCTAGGCTTCCCAGCCCCAGCTGTACCTTCCTCTCTCAAGGTCTCCCCGCATCCTCGAGGCAGGTCACAGAGGCTGACTGCACAGATCGCTGAGCTGCAACGTGAACGTTTCCTCGCCCGTTCCAAAGTCCATGCTCTTTGTACAAAAGGCACCACCCTGCCTCCGGCACTGCGGTCAGAAGGTGGCTGGGAGCTTGGGCGGGAGAGCGGGAGGGGGAGGGCTGTGGTGCAGCGCGGGCTTTGCGGCCAGTGCTGGGGGAGCTGACTGCTGCTCTGCTGCTGGGGGAATCGGGGGAGGGAGGGAGGGAGGGAGGCGGCGCTAACCAGGTCAGCGGGGGTGGCCTGCAGCATCTCTGTCCAGGCTCGGGGCACCCAGGCTCCTTCCTGGAAAGAGGGTGGAGAGTCCCCTTCTAAGCCCTCGGGGCAAGCAGGTGGAGACCGCCTCTTCCCTTCAGGTCCTGCAGCCGTCTGGGAGGTCAGGAGGCTGGCTGGCTGGGTTGTTGGCTTTCAAGGGGAGGGACGCCTGCAGCAGAGTGCAGTCAATGCAGGTGCCTCCCGGACACCATGAGCACCTGGAGCAGAAAAGACTTCAGCAAACCAGGAGCCAGGGGGCGGCTCCCAGGTTCCTCAGTAAAGATCTGTGGGGGTCTCCATCACCCAGAGGACTGGCCTTATTTTTTTATTTTTATTTTTTGTGGTACTGGGGGTTGAACCCAGGGCCTCACACCTGCAATGCTTTGCAAGTGCTGGACCACTGAGCTGCACCCCAAGCCCATTTTTTTTTTCCACTTTTTGAGACACGGTCTTGCTGAGTTACGCAGACTGCCTCTGGTCTTGAACTTGCCATCCTCCCGCCTCCACCTCCCAAGCCGTTGGGATGACAGGCATGTGCCACCTCGCCCAGCTAGACTGGCCTTTTTTTAGCCTGTGTTTCACGGGCACACATTTCCCCCAGGTCTTCTGACCCTGTTTGGAGCCAAGGCCCACGGGTTTAATTTCTCCAGCTGTGAATTCTCACTCCCAGTAGATTTCCAACAGCTCAGCCCTGTTGATTACAGAATGTCCTCACTCCTCTCCTAACCACCAGTTTATGGCCCAGCTCTCACCAAGCACTGTGTCAGCACCTGGGAGGACATGGTGACCTTGGCTGCAGATGTTCCTCTGAGTTTGGGGTGCTCCGTGTGTCGGTTGCCTCTCGTGTTTGGAGAGGTTGCAGCCAGTACCGTGACTGCGTAAGCCTGCGTGAAAGGTGCGATAGGAGGCCAGCTCTGCGTGCTGGACCCACGTGGGGGCTGACCAGACTCTACGGCAGGCTGCGAGGAGAGCCTGTTGGGATCAGGAAGAGCAGCAGGGTGTGCTAAGGGTCTACCGCCTCCCTGGACTCTGCTGGAGTTTCTGTTCTTTTGGCAGCGAATCGCGACTGTAATCATTCATTGACTGAGAAGCTGCTGTGCACCAGACATTGTACCAGGTCCTTCAGTATGCTCCTTCTTGTGCATTGAAAAAAATTTGCACTGAGCACCTGCTGTATGCCAAGGCACATAAGTGCTTGGGACTCACTTCTGAACAAAACAGAGACCCTGTCTTCAAAGAACTTTTGTTTTAGTGGCAGAGACGGGTGATGAACACAGTAAATACAGTGTACGTGCTGCCAGAGCAGAGTGCAGCGGAGAATCGAGGAAGGAGAGGCGGTGGGAGCTCCTGGGAGAGCCGGGGAAGGCCGCTTGCAAAATGACCGGGCTGGTGTTGTTGTTGTTGTTAGGTGCTGTCGAGTCGGTATCTGACTCATAGCGACCCTCATAGGGTTTTCGATGGCAGACTGTTTTGGGATTGCCTTGGGAGTGGGTTGCCAGGCCCTTCTCCCATTTTTGCGGTGCTGGGAATCGAACTCGGGACCTCAGAGACTGCAGCGCAGCGCTCTACCAACTGAGCTAAATCCCAGCCCGGTGGTGTTGTTAGGTGCCATCAAGTCGAGTCTGACTCCTAGTGACCCTATGCACAGCAGATCGAAACGCTTCCCGATTCTGTGCCAGGCACATGATCTTATTTATGTTTAAGGCCATTGTGGGGGCCCTGCATGAAGAGAGATTTCAGCAGAACCTTGAAAGAGGCGGAGTGGATTGTCAGGTGTGTCTGGATTGCTGGCTAGGGAGCGGGGGCCGTGGCAGGCCAGTGCAGGTGAGTGCAGAGGCCGTGTGGCTGGACTGCGGGAAGGAAGAGGGTCGGGGGGGAGCAGTCCTTGTAGGATATTGCCTCGATTCAGTTAACGGGGGAGCCACTGCAGAATTCTGCGTAGAGGACTTACTCTGGTTATCTGCTTCCACAAGCTGGATGGCTTAAAATAACATGGCTGGTCTGCTGTGGCCTGCCTGGGTTTCTCTCGGGGCCTTAAAAGCTTGAAACCAAAGCGCTGGTGGCTCTGCCCCCTTCTGAGGCATGTCTAGGGAATGTCTGCTTCCAGCCCCGTTCAGGCTGCTGGCAGAACTCAGCACCGGGGCCACAGGACTGAGCTCTTCTCTTCCTTGACGGCTGTCAGCCAGGCCACTCTCAGCTCCTGTGGCTGCCCCGTCACCTTGACGTGGGGCAAAGCCGGCCGAAGAGCCTCCCTTGTATGGACTCCTTTCACGCTTTGGGTCTCTGTTGCCAGGAAGAGCCTTGGTTCCTTTTGAGGGCCTGCCAAATCAGGTCAGTCCCACCGAGGAGGATCTCCCTTCTTTTTTTTTTTTCTTTTTTTTTTTTTTTTGCGGTACTGGGGGTTG
>VMDO01013729.1:0-16918 GCA_007922755.1 Pedetes capensis | reverse complement strand
CTGCCATCATATTCACGGTTTACGCCTGCTCAGGGAGGGCGCTCCCAAGGGAGAACCTCAGGATGGGGACCCTGGAGGCCACTTAGAATTCTTCCTGTTCCAGGAGTAGCGATTTCAGAGCTTTCAGAGTGGCCTTAGTTGCTGTCCTGAGAGTGGCTTTGGGACAGGGCATGGGCAAAGCAGGTGGCCTTAGGAGGTTGCTGAAAACCCTATGAGGGTCGCTATGAGTCAGAGACTGACTCGACGGCACCTAACAACAACAACAAAAGCCGGGTGGTGACAGCGGTGGGGAGGACAGGAGATAGTGGTATTTTGAAGAGCGGAGGTGGGGTGTGGAAAAGAGAAAGCAGCCGGAGGTGGCGCTGAGATTTTTGGCCTCCACCGGTGGAGGGCAGAGTTGTCAGAGTTGAGACTGAGGTGGCGGAGCCGGTGACGAGACAGGAGCCTGCCCTGGAGGAGTTGGGCTGGCAGGAGGCAGGAGTTGGGAGCCGTTGGCATGGGAGGTGGCATGAAACTAGGTAAGGTCACCGTGCAAGGAATGTGGGAGGAGAGGAGGAAACAGAAAGCCTGAGAAGGCGTGGCCGGTGATGTAGGAGGGCCTCGGAGGGGGCGTTGAGGAAGCCAGGTGAGCACCTGCAGCAGGGAGGGGCGCTCAGCTGTGCCGCAGTGGCTAGTAGGGCAGGGGAGACCAGGACTGAGGGCTGACCAGTCAGCAGTGAGGAGGTCATCACTGACCCTGCCCACAGTTGTTCCAATGGCGTGGAGCAGGAGAAAGTGTAAGTGGGGTAAGCTAAGAGTACACGGGCTCGAGGTTATGGTGCACCCCTGTAATCCCAGCACTTGGGGGGCTGAGGCAGGAGGATCGCAAGGGCAAGGTCAGCTGGGGCTATGTAGTGAGTTTGAAGCCAGCCTGGGTTATAGCAAGACCCTCTTTCAAAAAACAAGCAAGCAGCTGGGCGCAGTGGCGCACGCCTGTAATCCCAGCAACTTGAGAGGCGGAGGCAGGAGGATCACAAGTTCGAGACCAGCGGCAGTCTGCGTAACTTAGCGAGACCCTGTCTCAAAAAGTAAGAAAATGAACTGGGAATGCAGCTCAGTGGTCCAGCACTTGCAAAGCATGCAAGTGCGAGGCCCTGGGTTCAAATCCCAGTACCACACACACACACACACACACACACACACACACACCCAAGCAAACAAAAAAAAAATCAAAAAACAAAACCCAAAAAGCAAAACAAAAGCAAGAGAGAGTGGGAGAAGAGAAATCAGGAACAACAGGCACCCTCATGGCAGGGTTGCTGCAGAGAGGAGGAGGAAGCAGGGTGGCAGTCAGAGGAAGAAGTGGTGAGATTGTCTCCTTTTTTCAAATTGGAGAAATAACAGTGTTTTGTTTACCCTCAAGAGCCACCTAGTAAAAGCGCAAGAGTCAAGAGAGTCAGGCGGGAGAGAATCACTGGAGCGGCGTCCTTGAGCTGTGTCTGCAGGGGTGGGATCCAGAGTCAAGGAGAGAGTGTTATCAGCTAATGAGAACCATGGAGTCAGCAAGTGCCAGCCTCCTCTGTGGGCACGCGTGGCCGTGGGGTTCTGTGGAAGTGCACTTGCTCATGCGCGCGCGTGCCCGCTTGCTCCTTCTCTCTCCCTCCCTCAGTGTACGCAGACTGTTGTTTTAATGCTGCTTCATTGCTTTATGTGTGTGTGCATGTGAAGGTAGATTTTTATTTTGTGGTGCTAGGCGTGGAACCAAGGGGCTGGGAGTTAGCTCAGCTGGTAGAGTGCTGCGCTGCAGTCTCTGAGGTCCCGAGTTCAATTCCCAGCACCGCAAAAATGGGAGAAGGACCTGGCAATCCACTCCCAAGGCAATCCCGAAACAGTCAGCCATTGAAAACCCTATGAGGGTCGCTATGAGTCGGATACTGACTCGATGGCATCTAACAACAACAACAAGGCATGGAACCAAGGGCCCTGAGTATGCTAGGCAAGTACTCTACTGCTGAACTACAACTCCTAGCCCCTGAATGGAGATATTTAAACTATAATACATTTACCTTTTAAAAAATAGACTTTAGGCTGGGTGAGGTGGCACACGCTTATAATCCCAGCGACTCAGGAGGCAGAAGCAGGAGAATCGCAAGTTTGAGACTAGAGGTGGTGGTGGTAGTGGTTGTTAGGTGCTGTCGAGTCGGTATCTGACTCATGGCGACCCTCTGTACAACAGGTGAAACACTATTGTCAGTGCTTCTCTGCTCTTCATAGGGTTTTCAATGGCAGATTGATTTTTGGGAGGGGGTTGCCACGTCCTTCTCCCAAGCCTACAGCTTCTGGTGTTCCCAGGCGGTCTCCCATCCAAGTACTAACCAGACCCTACCCTGCTTAGCTTCCAAGATCTGATGGGATCAGATGCCACAGGGCTACGACTGCAGGCGAGACCAGAGGTAGTCTGCGTAATTTAGAGAGACTCTGTCTCAGAAAAAGTTAAAAAAAAAAAAAAAGGAGTGGGGCTGAGGGTGCAGCTCAGTGGTACACAGCACTTGCAAAACGTGCAAGTACAAGTTCCTGGATTCAGCCCCTACTACTGGAAAAAAAAATGGACTTTATTTTTAGAGTAGTTTTAGATTAATAGCAAAATTAAGCAGGAAGTATAGAGAGTTCTCCTATATTCCCTGTTCGTGTCCACACAGCCTTTTCTTCCCTTAAGATCCCCCCAGATCAGTCCATCTGTTATATAACAGAGGAACCTACTGACGTGTCATTATCACTGGAGTCAGCAGTTCATGTCAGGGCCCGCCCTTGGTGTTGTACAGTCTGCAGAGGACATGTATTCGTGGCTATTGTATCATACATGGTAGGGTCGCTGTCCTAAAAGTCCTCTGTGCTCCACCTACTTATCACCCCCTTCCCACTAACTGCCAGAAACCACTGACATTTCTACTGTCTTCATAGTTTGGCTTTTCCAGAAGGTCATGAAGTTAGAATCATACACTATGTGGCTTCTCTTACTACTATTGTTGTTAGGTGCCATAGAGTCGTGTCCGACTCATGGCGACCCTCATAGGGTTTTCAATGGCTGACTGTTTCGGGATTGCCTTGGGAGTGGATTGCCATGTCCTTCTCCCATTTTTGCGGTGCTGGGAATCAAACTCCGGACCTCAGAGACTGCAGAGCAGCGCTCTACCAACTGAGCTAAGTCCCAGCCCTCTCTTACTACTGTTGTTGTTGTTGTTAGGTGCCGTCGAGTCCGACTCATAGCGACCCTATGTACAGCAGATCGAAACACTTGCCGATTCTGTGCCAGGCAAACGATCTTATTGATGTTTAAGCCCATTGTTGCAGACACTGTGTCAATCCATCTGGTGGAGGGTTTTCCTCTTTGGCGTTGACCTGCCACTCTTCCAAACATGATGTCCTTCTCCAGGGATTGATCTCTCCTGACTACATGTCCGAAATATGTAAGACGCAGATTGGCCATTTTTGCTTCCAAGGAGCACTCTGGTTGCACTTCTTCTAGGACAGATTTGTTGGTTCTTTCTCTTACTTGTTGTTGTTGTTGTTAGGTGCCGTGGAGTGGGTATCCGACTCATAGCGACCCTCATAGGGTTTTCAATGGCTGACTGTTTGGGGATTGCCTTGGGAGTGGATTGCCAGGCCCTTCTCCCAGTTTTGCGGTGCTGGGAATTGAACTCAGGACCTCAGAGATTGCAGCGCCGCGCTCTACCCACTGAGCTAAATCCCAGCCCCTTTCTCTTACTACTATGTATTTAAATTTCTTCCTTGTCTTTTCATGGCTCGATAGCTCATTTTTAAAATTCCTTTTTCACGTATGCACCACAATGTATCCATTCTCCTGCTGAAGGGCATCCTGGATGTTTTCAGTTTTTAGCCGTTATGAATAATGGCTGCTTTGAACATCTGTGTACAGGTTTGTGTACAAAGGGTCGCTATGAGTCGGATACCGACTCAACGGCACCTAACAACCACCACCACCATCACCTCTGGTCTCAAACTTGCGATTCTCCTGCCTCTGCCTCCCGAGTCGCTGGGATTATAAGCGTGTGCCACCTCGCCCAGCCTAAAGTCTATTTTTTAAAAGGTAAGTGTATTATAGTTTAAATATCTCCATTCAGGGGCCAGGAGTTGTAGTTCAGCGGTAGATGTACGTTGTCATGTCCTTTGGGTAAATGACAAGGAATGTGATTGCTGGATTGTATGGTAAGAGAATGTTTAGCTTAGTAAGGGACTGCCAAGCTGTCGTCCAGGGTGGCCGTGCCATTTTGCATTCCCGCCAGCAGTGGATGGGTGTGCCTGGCGCTCTGCACCCTCACCAGCCTTTCCTGTTGTCAGAAGTTCTTACTCTATTGCCGTTTGCCTCGGTGAGGTGGGAAGCAGGTTCTCAGGGGCAGCGAGGATGGGCGTCTCTTTATGGGCCGCTCCAACAAAACACCATGGAGTGGGTCGCCGGTAAACAGGTGTTGTGAGCCGGGTGTGGTGGCGCACGCCTGTCATCCCAGCGGCTCTGGAGGCAGAGGCAGGAGGATCGCAAGTTTGAGACCAGAGGCAGTTTGGGTAACTTAGTGAGACCCTGTCTCAAAAAAGTGAAAAATGGACTGAGGGTGCAGCTCAGTGGTCTAGCACTTGCAGAGCATGCAAGCGTGAAGCCCTGGGTTTAACTCCCAGTACCACAAAAACAAAAACAACAACAACAACAACAAAAACAAGTGTTGTGGAGGCCAGGGAGTCAAAGATGAAGGTGCCAGCAGATTTGGTGTCTGGTGAGCCATCAAATGTGAGCCATCTCCTTGCTGTGCCCTCACGTGGCAGAATGGGCAAGGCAACTCTTCGGGGCCTCTTTAGCACGGGCACACGTCCCATTGGTGAGGACTGTGCCCTCGTGACTTAATCACTTCCTAAAGCCCCCTCCCCAGTACCATCATCTTGGGTGTTAGGATTTCAGCGTGTACATTTGGCAGGGACACAGCTGTTCAGGCCATAGCCATAGGTGTGGGGTGCCGGGTCTAGAGGGCAGAAAGGGGGAGGTCATCCTGGCAAGTGGGGAGATGAATAGAGAGGGCAGCATCGCTTGGTCCTGCTGGGTAAATGGAGGCTGGCCGGTCACATGCGCTGTGACTTGTGGGGCAGGGCTGTAGTTTTGTGAATATTGCAAAACGAGCAAGAGGCGGGGGTCGAGGGTCCAGGTCAGTGGGGTCACAGTGTGGGGTTCGTGCTTTGCGCTGGGTCAGGTGGGCACCGAGTAGGCCAGGGGCGGTGCAAGGAGCGGGCAGAAGGAGCTGCATGGAAGCTGTGGGGTTGGTGGGTGTCCTCCCGGTGGACCCTTCTGTTACAACTGTGGTTCCAGCTGTATCTGAAGGCTCTGGCCAGGAGAGGAGATGAGGTGCCTTCGTTTTGATAGACGAAGCAAACCCTGCGACTCTGGGGGTGGGGAGGAAGGCAGCCTGCCACCCCAGCCGGATGCTCTGATGGGCACTGCCTTGGTGGGCAGGCTTTCGGCCATGACACCTTCCCATGGCTTAAGACATCTCTGTTTGTGCATTGCACCCCATCCTCAGAGACGTCACCTGGGCTGCAGGGTTCCCATGTCAGGGGCTGGAAGAGAACTGCAGCGAACAGTGCTGAACACAGGCCGTGCAGACACCACTTCGAGGGTGCTCCCCGGTGGCCCCAGCGCTGAGGAGGTGTGTGGGACCGTGCTGCCTTGCTTGGCATACTCAGCCCGTGGGTGGATGTAATTGGACAGGATCCTCTGAAGAGGCCCAGGCCAGGACAGTAGGAGGGGAAGGAAATGGCGAGAGGAAATGTCCGAGAGGAGCGTGTGTGTGTGTGTGTGTGTGTGTGTGTGTGTGTGTGTGTGTGTGAGTGATATCATGGGAGTGTGAGGCACTGCTTCCTCGTCTCGAGTCCTCGGTCCTCTCCAGGGATCCGCCTTCCCTGCTGGTTGCCCATGTTCGGTGGGCCCTTGGCGCTCCTTGCCAGGTACCAGCCTGGACGGCTCTCCGTTCCTGGGATGGGCCTGGCGAGAAGAGCCTCAACTCGTGACCCCCACTCTGTGTGTCTCTGAGGAGCCACATCCCTGAGCCACTTCTGCAAATGCGCAGCTGTGGCCAGTGTGCCCTCTCCAGCCTTTGTGGCACAAGGAGTTCATGTGCCCTCAAGGAGGGGCCCATGGAGGATGCTGGGGGAGCGTGTGTCACCGCGGCTGATCGGTGGGTCCTGGGACCCAGGGTCCAGGTTCCTGGGTGCCTCCCCTGCAGCAGCACCCTGCAGGATGTCTGTCTTGGCCGGAGCCCACCACGGACAGCACAGGACCTGCCGCCGGGAGGCGCTGGCCTTGCAGTGACCAACAGTGGCTGCCATTCCTGAGCAGCTGTAGGCATCCCTGGACTGAGGCCAGCGAGGGCTGCAGAAGCACAGCGAAGTCGGCCAGGTGTCAGGCAGCGGCCTCCCCCGCAGCGGTGGACGGGACGCCCCTCGGCCCTGCCACTCACTCTGGAGCTGTTGGCGTAAGTTGCTTGGCAGCCACGGTTTCCCCACGTGTTAACCGGAGTCGGCGCAGGTGCCGTCCGTGCCGTCTGTCAGGAGAAGCCTTCCCAGATCGTGTCTCTGCCCGCAGCCCCTGCTGTCCTCCGGCAGGCCTGGGCGCCCCTCCTGGAATGAGTTCCCACTTCCCCTTCCCACCGTGCACACTTTAGCCGAGGACAACCCGGAGGTCCCCAGGAAGTTGGGAGGGCCCCCTCCCTGGCTCTTCAATTTGCAGCTTTCGCTTGCGTTGTTGGGGGGGGCACGTGGCATAGGGCTTTGGGTCCTCGCCACCAGCCCGAGCATCCGAGGGACCACCTGCGGTTCACTCTGTGCTGGCACTAGGGTAGAACTCAGCAGCTGGTTGCCAACCAAAGATTCGAATTCGTGCACCATGCATTTCCATAGAGGACGTTCGCCTGAGCACTCAGCCCCAGCGACACAGCGATCAACACCCACCTTCACCTCCCCACCCCCCACCCCCGCCGTAAGGTCCCGTTTGGCATCCTGCAGAAGGGCAACAGATGTTCCACGTCAGGCTGTAGGTGCTGCGCGTAGAGAAAGCCCCGTGTCTGGTGGACGCTGCTTTGGTGGGCAGGCTTTTAGCTGTGAGACCTTCCCATGGCTTAAGACATCTCCATTCGTGCGTCGCACCTCGTCCTCAGAGACGTCACCTGGGCTGCAGGAGAGCGGGATGGGAAAGCTGGAGCCGTTCCGCATACAGAGGGCGGCCGGGGAGGGCCGGCTGAGGGGGTGACATCTGGGTAAAGATGTGAGCGGGGTGAGGGAGAAGAGTGTTCTCCAGGGTCACCGTGGAGACGGAGGCTCAGAGGCCAGTGGGCCTTGCGTCGTTTTTCACACATCTGTGTCTTGTGGCTGCCCAGGGCTCTGAGAAGCGCATCCGCAGCTCCTGGTCCCCAGCCTCCACGGCGTCTCCTGCACACTTAGCAAAGTCATCCCTTTTGGTTGTTGGGAGCTTTCTGTTGGGCACAGTTGGTGCTTACGCTAGAGTCTGGCCCTGTGCCATACAATGTGGGCCACTAGCCAGCATTTAGCTATTACATTTAATTAGAATCATGCAGATCGTTTACAGCCCGTGTTCTTTGGGCTGGGGTTTGGCTCAGTTGATAGAGCGCCGCCCTGTGCTCTCTGAAGCCCTGGGTTCGATGCCCAGCACCGCAAAAATGGGAGCAGGACATGGCAGTCCACTCCCAAAGCCATCCCGAAACAATCGGCCATTGAAAACCCAGTGAACCGCAGAGGAGCACTGACATAGCGCCCAGCATGGCTCATTGTCAAGGAGGGTTTCATCCTGTTGTACACGGGGTCACTGAGAGTCGGACCCAACTCGACGGCACCTGACAACAAGCGCAGTAACCAACATTCAGGCGCTCCTAGCCGCATTTGCTTAGTGGCTGCCCTGGTGTACAGCTCGCATTTGTGCATTTCCATTCTCGCGTGCCGTTCTGTTTCCAGCGTTGGTTTAGAGGACAACCTGTGACTTTATTTTTAACTTGTCCCTTTAACGTATAAAAGCAGCACACGGCGATTGTTTAACAAGCAAATCATAACGAGCCAGGCGAAGCCAAGAGAAGCCTGCAGAAAGAACCACCCACGGGGCCCGGAGTGAGCCAGCGAGGCAAGAGCAGCAGTGGGGCAAGGCCTGGGCTGGCTCCCTGGACCGTCTTCTCCTTTAGAGCTCTGCAGCTGGGGACTGGCACCTGCAGGGGCGGAAACTCCCACAAGGTCACATCTGACACATGTAAATACCCCGGGGGCCAGGGCAGCGGCAGAGCATCGGGACTGCTCAGGTGTGCCGGGCAGGCATCTGCTGTGCTCTCTGGTGAGGGGCTGGGAATTTGGCAGAGGTGGAGAGGATGCTGGTGGAGCCAGAGGTGGAAACATCCGCCCCGCCATTCGGGCTGCGTAGACAGGTTGTCATGTTTCCTGAACTTTGGTTTCTCTACCTGGGAAATGGCTGTGACGGGTGGCGCATAGAAAGTGCCGGGCATTGGCCGGGCGCCATGGCGCACACCTGCAATCCCAGCGGCTTGGGAGGCGGAGACAGGAGGATCACAAGTTCGAGACCAGAGGCAGTCTGCGTCACTTAGCGAAACCCTGTCTCAAAAAGTTAAAAGAAAAAAAAAGGGGCTAGGGGTGCAGCTCAGTGGTCCAGCACTTGCAGAGCATGCAAGCACGAGGCCCTGGGTTCAACCCCCAGTACCGCAAAAAAGAAAGAAAGAACGAAAGAAAGAAAGTGCCGGATCTCGCAGTCGGCGCTGCCCTCTGATGAGGAGATACTAGGGATCCGTTCCCTGCTTGTCACGTGAACGAATACAGGCAAGTGGTGACTTGCCCAAGGGACAAGTAGCAGAAAAGGAAAAACAGGCTGAGTGTGGTGGTGTATGCCTGCCGTCCCAGCATTCAGGAGGCTGAGGCAGGAGGACTGTGAGTTCGAGGCCAGCCTAGTCTCCAAAAAAGAAGAAAAGAAAAAAAAAAAAATAAGAGAGCAGAGTGACAGAGCTTGAAATGATGTAATTAGTCCTGAAGAGCGGACATGAGAGATTTCCGTTGTGTCGTTAATGACTTGATTTTCAGCAGGCCACCGGAAGAAGACTTTTCTGTGACTTAGGTGTGTGTTCTGTGTTTCAGCGGGCTTGACAATCTCTCTCCTTGCCTTGTTGGATCAGGAGACTTGTCTGTCTGTGGGGACAGCAAGTTTTGAGTTTCAGCCACCTCATGTTGGTGCCGACAGGACATTCTCTGTCCCCTCAGGTGCAGTAACGCTTAGGCACAGCATGAACGGAAGCAGAGCAAAACTTGAACCTGCACCTTTACCCCTATGGCCGGCCCGGGAGCCAGTCACATTCCTGAGCGCCCTCACGGTCGTGCTCAGACCTCTCTGCAGCTTCTCCCTGGTGCTCACGGCCCTAGAAACTTCACAACCAGCAAGGTGGTTTGGGGGAATAGGAGAAAGGAGAGTAAGTTTGTGTTTTTGCACACTGTGATTGCCTTCCTGTCTTGGTAGAACACTCTCAAAAATGCTGGCCATGCCGGGCGTGGTGGCGCACACCTGTGATCCCAGTGGCTGGGGAGGCAGGGGCAGGAGGATCGCAAGTTCAAGACCAGAGGCAGTCCGCATAATTTAGTTAGCGAGACCCTGTCTCAAAAAGTAAAACAACAACAAAAAAAAATGGGTTGGGGGCACAACTCAGTGGTCCAGCACTTGCAAAGCATGCAGGCGCGAGGCCTGAGGTTCAACCCCCAGTACCAAAAAAAAAAAAAAAAAAAAAAAGAATGTTGGCCATCTTGGGAAATAGGCCATCGTGTCTTCATGGAACCCCCCAATTTGTGAGTTTTTCTGTGTAGGGGGCTTGCTGGCCCGCCCACCTTTGTTCCACTCCCGGTGTGGCGGTGGTCAGCCTGGGAGGTGGTGGCTCCATATGAGGTCCAGGGAACTTTGTGGATCACAAGCGCATGCAGGTTTTGAGAAACCAAGGGCGGGCCCCTTCCCGCAAAGCGGTTCTGCAGCCTCCCGCTACTTTCTACTCAGAAGTCGACTTCCCTTTGCCCTCGTGGGCAGAGAATCTGTTCTGCTTTATGAGTGGCAGCGGGTAATGAGGTAGCCTGGCAGTTAAAATTGCCTGACCACTTTCTGCCTGGCCTAGCGCTCGCTTCACTGTTCACAGGGCTTCTTTGTGCCTAGAGCAGGGACCGTTACTCTTTGGTGTGGCTAAGGTGGCTCCTCCACATCTCCCGTGGCTGTCACGTGCGCGTGTCGCCGCGTTGCTTGCCACATCAGTCAGTTCCTGTTGGTGTTGAGTGAACTGGGTTTGTCACCAAGTGGTTTCATTTCCAGTTTTGCTGATTCTTTGTTGTGAGTAGTTGTGGTTTGTGTTGGACACGAGAGAGCGGTGAGCCATCTAGATTTGTGGGGTGGCCATTTTGGGGCTCCACAGCGGTCTAGTTTTCCTATTAATTCCTCTTTGCTTACATTGAGAGGCTTTTAAAAGCCAAGCTGTGCGTACGGAGTGTTGCAGGGAATTTTAATCATTTGCAGGTGTTTGAAAGCGAGGGGCTGGCTGTACAGCCTAATCTCTGTTTAGGTTTCAGATCTGGGCGTTGAGCGCATTTCTCACTGCAGAGGTTGGGACACGGGCTGAGGGGGTCATAAGAGGTAGCTCTGCCCTTCATCCAATTCCTGCACAGGTCCGAGGAGCCGGGTGGGAAGAAGCCAGGCAGGCCAGGGCCTGGGGAATGAGAAGAAGGGTTTCCTGGGTCAGCTGTGGCCCTGGCACCTGGCTGCTCACTCACCTGAAGTTTGCCTTGGAAGGGACCCGTTCCATTTGTTTTTTAAAGCAGAAGACACTGAGGGTCAGTCATGATTTCTGGGACAAACACGAGTCTGTCTCTGATTAGGTGGGCATCAGCTGCTGTGGCCGCCTGAGGTAATCGGAAGGGACGTTGGTATCCGGCTCATGCACTGCCAGGTTCTCAGCAGCCGAGAGGATGTGCAGGCCAGGCCCCCAGCACCCCGCTAGGAGTTACCTGGCGGCCGCGCTCCCCTGGAAGGGGGGTCGGCAAACGGGACCAGAGCCCAGGACAGTGAGATGGGTCTGTGGACAGCGATGTGCCTCAGCCACCAGACACTTTCTTGATCCTCTGTGCCCTGGCTTCTGAGACTGAAATGCGAGACCCCCATGGGGGGGAGTGCTGGTGTCATTCTCCCACCTGGCGGTGTGATCCCTCCTGCAGGGTGGAGTTCCGGTGGGAGGGTTGTTCTGGATTCCGCTTGGCCCACATCTCCGGCTCTGGCTCACTCCCTGAGCCAGCCACGCCTTGTCCCCACACCACTCCTGGCAGATTCCTGTTTTGTCTTTTAGGACCCAGTGTAAGTAGCACCTCCTCTGGACACTTGCTCTCCCCTCCAGCTCTTCGGAGCCCTCATGTGGCCCTGAGTCCCTGGGTGAGCTTGGAGCCAGGACTGACCGCTGCCCCGGTTCCTTGGACTATGAGCTGTCCCAGGCCCGGGCCGTGTGTCGTTCATTTCTGTTTTGTCAATGTGTGCAGGTATCTAGTAAATAATCTTGCACAGACGAAGGGAAGAACACACGTCTAAACACAGTAATAAGGAGGCCTGGTGCACTTAGCTTTCAAAATCTAAACATTTCCCTTTTATTCTGGATATGGAGAAAAGACACCCCCAACACTTGGAACCCTCATATTGGTCCACACAACCCCAAGATTTCCCATTGTACATGTGCCACCCACACCTGTGGCTCCATGAAGATGCCATTCTGCTGAGGGGTTTTTGTTGATAGACTTTTTGACTTTTCTATATGGTTTCTTCAATCAGCCATTAAAAACCCTATGAGGGTCGCTATGAGTCTTACACAATTCGACAGCACCTAATAACAACAACAGCGTACGATTTCTTAAAGTTTCTCTTTGTTTAAAAATATTCATCAAAGTTTTGGCATCATTCTGTTTTTGTTATTTCTATTTTTATACCTTCTATGATTTTTCCCTATTTTATTTCTTTACATACTTCATGAATTTTGTTGTTGTTAGGTGCCGTCGACTTGGTGTCCGACTCATAGCGACCCTACATACAACTGGCAAAACAGTATTGTCAGTGCTTCTTTGCTATTCATAGGGTTTTCAATGGCAGATTGTTTTTTAGGAGTGGGTTGCTGGGTCCTTCTCCCAAGCCTACAGCACCTGGTGTTCCCAGGCGGTCTCCCATTCAGGTACTAACCGGGCCCGACCCTGCTTAGCTTCCGAGATCTGACGGGATCGGACGCCACAGTAGTACGGCTGCAGGCTTATGAATTTCAAACATATAAAAAACATGCTGGGGCCTGGGATGTAGCTCAGTGGCACAACACATGCTTAGCAGGTGCAAGGCTGTGGGTTTGATCCTCAGCATTGCAAGAAAAGAAAAGAAAGAAAAACAATACAGGCCGTTTGTACCATTTGGTATCCTGCTGTTCTATTTAGAGAAAAAAGTTTTCCACATATTAAAAATTGTTCAAACCCTTACTAACGTCTTTGTGGTATTCCATCCTGTGAATCACTTGCCCAGCAGTAAGGAAATGGCTCTTGTTTCCACCTTAAGACTGCTGTGTGTGCTTCGGTCTGCTTGATCTGCATTTCAGATGATGTCTTTAGGACAGATGCCCAGAATTGCTTGCTGCTTCATGGCCCCCATCCCCCAGCTGCTGGCCAGCTGTGACTTGTCCTTCTCAGAGGTCATGGTTGTACACTGCCAGGAGCCCTCTGTTGTTGTTGTTGTTGTTAGGTGCCGTCGAGTTGGTATCCGACTCATAGTGACCTTCATAGGGTTTTCCATGGCTGACTGTGTCGGGATTGCCTTGGGAGTGGATTGCCAGGTCCGTCTCCCATTTTTGCGGTGCCAGGAATCGAACTCGGGACCACAGAGACTGCAGCGCGGTGCTCTACCAACTGAGCTAAATCCCAGCGCCTCCGTCCTTAGTGTGAGCTTACTGTAGTGAGCACCTGGCCTCTGGTGAATGAGGGCGCTCCCAGCAATGCCTAGGGGCCTGTTGGGGTGGGTGGACTCGTCCGCTCTCCTCCTTACAGGTGTAGTGCTAGCTGCTCAGGACTGAGTGGGCCCAGGGTGCCGGTTCGCAGTTCCCTGGTTCTCCTTCCTTCTGCCACCTGTCCCCTTGCCCAATTGTAGAGATGTCAGGGCCCGCACCGCCAACGCCCTTCACTGACGCCTCCCCAGGGCAGAGTGGCCCCATCCCGGCGCTGCACTCTGTCCTGTGTCCTGCAGGCTGGCTGTAGTCTAGGGTCATTCTGTGGTCCTGCTCTTCCTGGGAGCTCCTGTGGGACTGGGTCTGGTCTCGGTCACCCCTGATCCCCACCTACCCCTAGCTGACGTTCCCACCTGGCCCTGAAATATCAGCACATTAGTGGCTTGGTTCTGTCCGCTTGGACTGTACGGACTCACGTCCTGGTTTCTTTAATCCTCACGAGAAGGAACAATTTGTGACGAGGCATTTGTCATGTGAGAGAAGATAAGGGACCTGCTGGCTTCTGGGGGAGTAGCCCAGATTTGCTGGCATGGAGGGAATGACATACCTGCTGGGCTTCAGAAGCTGCTTGGGTTAGGAATCTGCATGCTACCTGCATCAGTGAAGACGGAGGAGGCTTGGAAATCCTAGCAAGGCCTACTGCATAAGGCGGGGCTACGCAATTCCACTTCTCTTCAGTGAGTGGAAATGTTGGCACAGCTGAAAGGAAAGTCTAAAAGATAACTAACTCTTCATAGAAAATGCTAGAAAGGAGTTATCTTAAATTCATGCAGATTAAAGCATCAGTTAAAGAAACGAGAAGCCTGGGAAGGGAAACATTTATTGGTTTAGGAGCAAAGTTCTCAGCCAGAGCCGCACAAGAGGGTTGTCTGGGTCACTTAAAAAAATGAATGTCCAGCTGGAGACGTAGCTCAGTGGCATGGCATTTTCCTAGCATATGTGAGGCCTTGGGTTTAGTTCTCAGCACTGAAAAAAAAAAAAAAAATTAAAAACCAAACAAAATCCCAAACAACAAAAATCTTAACATTTGTTTGAAAAAAAAAAAAAATTTCCGGGTCCCACCCTCAAAAATTGATTTTAATTGGGTTAGGGTAAGATGTGGGCATTGGGGCTTTTAAAGACTCCCTGGGTGGGACCCACCTGTGAAGTGGGGCAGTTTCAGATTTAAGTCCCAATCCCAGCTTCTTCCTTTGCTGAGTGACTCAAAGTCATCTCTCTGAATTTCCTCATCTTTGGGGAAGGTTGCACATTTATGAGCTAAGTCATACCTCACCCCTTGGAGGCTGTGGTTTAGCTCAGTTGGTGGAGCGCTGCTCTGCACTCTCTGAGGACCCAGGTTCAATCCCCAGCACTACAAAAGCGGGAGAAGGATTTGGCAATCCACTCCTGAAGCAATCTCGAAGCAGTCAGTCAATGAAAACCCTCTGAGGGTCACTATGAGTCAGACCTGACTTCACTGTACCTAACAATAACCCCTTGGAGGATGGGGACATACATTTCTGGTCATCAGTAGATTGTGTTCCTAGCACTTGTCATGGATTTTAGGATTTAGTTGGTTTTCAGTATGTACTTATGAAAAAATTATGAAAAAAATAGCATGCACGAATATGGTTATTAGTAAATGGGGTGAGATGCTTGGCCTGATATCATTCATCAACCTGGCTTTTGTGTTATTTATTTACTTATTTTGCGGTACTGGGGGTTGAACCTAGCGCCTCGCGCCTGCATGCTCTGCAAGCGCTGGATCACTGAGCTGCACCCCCAGCCCATTTTTTTACTTTTTGAGACAGGGTCTCTCTAAGTTACGCAGAACTTGTGATCCTCCTGCCTCCGCCTCTCAAGCCGCTGGGATTATAGGCGTGCACCACTGCGCCTGGCTGCTTTTGTGTTATTTATTAATAAGCACCTTGACAGACACAAACTCTGGAAACTGAGTTTCCTCAGTGTTCCACAGATGAAAAGCTGAGACTGGGGAGGCTCAGTTCCGGCCCCCAGGTAGGCAGCTGGCTGTGAGCAGGGATCTGAGCCGGAGTCCACATCCCACCTTAGGTCCCATCTCACTCCTCCAGGTCTCTAGCACTGAAGGGACATAGCAATTCTGTTCCAGACAGCTGATGATTTATCCTTCCCACAGGTGTTAGCTCCTGACTCTTCTTTCCCTCTTTTTCTTAGTATTCAGTTGCAGATGAAGAGTAGATTAGTTCTTTCTTCCTTGTTGTTTTTGTTAGGTGCCTTCAAGTCGAGTCTGACTCATAGCAACCCTCATAGGGTTTTCAATGGCTGACTGTTTCAGGATTGCCTTGGGGGTGGGTTGCCACATCCTTTTCCCATTTTGCAGTGCTAGGAATCGAACTCGGGACCTCAGAGACAGCAGAGCAGCGCTCTACCAATTGAGCTAAATCCCAGCCCCTTTTCTTCCTTAGTAAAGTAATATTTTGTATTAACTTGCACAGGCATTTTCGCTGTGCTTTCGCTCTCCTTGTAGAAATCCAAGCTGACCTTAGGGAGTGGAGCCCCTACGTCGTTTTTCCTTCCCGTCTTCATGCAATGGGGAGTTTGGAGGACACTGCAGAGGTTGTGGGGCTGGGCGAACACTTGGCCTTGTTATGGACTCAATCTGTGATTGGTGGCGAAACAAGCCTGGAAAAGGCCTCTCAGGGCTAGTTAATGAATTACCTGGGAGTGAGGTGCTGCTCAGCAGGTATGCCAGGCCCGGGGGAGGCCGAGACAAGTAGGAAGGCCTCCCTCAGCCGAGTGCAGCAGAATGCAGCGGGAGGCAGCTGCCCACCTCTGTCAAAGATAAAGGTGGAAGTGCGCTTGGAGCACAGCGGGAACCGTGTGGGGAGGAGCAGCCCGCTGGAGTGGCAGCAGAGATGGGAGTTGTTGTTGTTGTTGTTGTTGTTGCTGTTAGGTGCCATCGAGTCGTGTCTGACTCGTAGCGACCCTCATAGGGTTTTCAATGGCTGACTGTTTTGGGATTGCCTTGGGAGTGGATTGCCACGTCCTTCTCCCATTTTGCAGTGCTGGGAATCGAACTCGGGACCTCAGAGACTGCAGAGTGGCGCTCTGCCAACTGAGCTAAATCCCAGCCCCAAAGATGGGAAAGGAGCTGTTAATGTTTCTTGAAGCTGAATGCACAGTAAAGCACACAGGTCTTAAGCATTTAAACAGAACACACTCATGGGAATGCCGCTTGGATCAATGCTGAGACAAAGGCTACCAGCTCTACCCCTCAGCTTCTTTGGGGCCCCTCACTGGCAGTCCATCACTTGCTGCGGTGACCACTGTACTGACTTCCATCCCTGTAGGTCATTTTGGCCTCTTTTGAACTTTAGATCAGTGGAGCCACACAGTGTGCACTCTTGCTTCTGGTTTTCTTCATTCCCCAGTCTGCTCCTGTGGGTAGAGGTTTGACACTGAGGGATAATGGTAATCATCATACGCCTGGTGCACATGAATCTAGCGTGGAAGTGCAGAGTCTGCTGTTGTAGATGCTGCTAAGCCACTTTCCAATGTGGTTACACCAGTTCACACTTCCACTAGCGCTGCAGGGATCCTGCGTGGTCAGTGTCCTCTCCAGGTATTGGTATTGTCTGCTTATTTTCCTTTAGCTATCCTGGTGACAGGGTAGGGTTTAGACGCGTGTTTCTGTGATGACTCATGACATGATGGACCTTTCATATCTTACTAGCCGCTTGTGATGTCCCATTGTGAAGTACCTTCTTAATGTGCAGGGGCACTTTATAAATTAAGGATAAGAGTTATTTGTCATACATGTGTATTGCAAGTATCTTGGCCTGCACTGTGTCTTCTTTTCCTTTTTTTTTTTT
>VMDO01013728.1:8894-57190 GCA_007922755.1 Pedetes capensis | reverse complement strand
TCCTCCTCCTTCTCCTCTGCCTCCTCCTCTTCCTCCTCCTGCTTCTCCTCTTCCTCCTCCGCTTCCTCCTCCTGCTTCTCCTCCTCCTCTTCCTCCTCTTCTTCCTCCTCCTCCTTCTCCTCTGCCTCCTCCTCTTCCTCCTCCTCTTCCTCTTCCTCCTTCTCCTCTGCCTCCTCCCCTTCCTCCTCTTCCTCCTCCTCCTTCTCCTCTTCCTCCTCCTCTTCCTCTTTCTCTTCCTCTTCCTCCTCCTCCTTCTCTGTTTCACATTCCTCCTCATCCTCATCTTTGCCTCCATCTCCAATATCCTGCTTATAAAGAATCTTTTATTTCACTCTGTCTTGTCCTGGAGAGGAGCCACGGGCGGCTCTGTCTGCCACTTGCCGCTGTTGTAATCCAGTGTCCCTGCGCCCTTTGTGTCCACACTGCTATCTTGGAAATTAGCCAGGTGACAGTGAAGCCTGGCTCCAGCCTCAAGCACGCGGGTGCCCTTGTGGGGCTGACTGGTGCAAAATGACGAAGCCAGACTTAGCGCGTGACGCTTGATGTCAGTGATTCCGTGGGTGGCCTCTTCCCCCTTCTTTCTAAGAGGGGCCTGCGTGTGGTTTCCCCTGGTGTCTGCTGCTGTGCACCCTGGGTCTTTCCAGCCTGCCTGGGCTGTGGCCTGGAGTTGGCTTCCTATCCCGGGGAAAGGGGGCCTTGCCTGTGGAGGCTGCTCCAGGCCTGGCCTTCTCTTCGATTGGCCTTATCTGTTCCCATAAGTGATAGAGCCATGTTGTTGTTGTTGTTGTTAGGTGCCATCGAGTCGGTATCCGACTAGTAGCGACCCTCATAGGGGTTCCAATGGCTGACTGTTTCGGGATTGCCTTGGGAGTGGATTGTCAGGCCCTTCTCCCATGTTTGTGGTGCTGGGAATTGAACTGGGGACCTCAGAGACTGCAGCACAGCGCTCTACCAACTGAGCTAAACCCCAGCCCAGGATACAGCCACAGGGAAGTCCATTCATTTGAAGCTAACGCCAGAATCCTCCTAAGACTAAACGTCATACAACTCTGTCACAGCCCCTTCCACAGGAGGATGTGCCCCTGCTGCTGGGGACAGAGTACAGATGCCATGTCTGCCTTGGGGTCCCTAACAAGGGGACTTTCTTCTCTGCAGTGAATGGGTCTTTGGGTGATGCGTCATGGTGGAACCATAGTGCCTGTGACCAGCTATGTCTGATGACTAAAAATGTGCTCTGGATGTTGTCTGAGGGGTGCAGTAGGGTTCTAGACTCTTCCATTCAGTCTCCAAAGATTTGTGGACTGCCTTTGTTTCCCCTCTAAGCTCTGGGAGTCGCTCACTGCTGGTGCCGGTGCCTGATGCAGCAGGCTGCGCTCTGCCTTGATGGGGGGCGGGGGGATCCCCGTGAGCTGTGAGGGAGCCCAGCCGACAGGGTCAGAGATGTCAGGGCTTTGGCCGGCCAGCCCTCCCCACTGCGTTTCCCCTTCCTGAAGGGATGACGCGCTGCCTCCTCACCCCTGCCTCAGCCAGGACCCCTGCCAAGCTCCCTCCTCCACCTGAATGCACGCCCCCGGACTTGCAGTCTTCACACCTCTGCGTGCAGTGATGTTCAGCTTTCCCTGGGAAAAGCTGGGGGGCTTTAAGTCTGGGGGGCTATAAGTGTGTCCCCAAGCACCCGAGACAACTCTTTACGTAGAAAGAAGGACCTTTAAGACACTGCAGAGCTTACTCCTCAGAAGACCCTGGGATCAGAAAAGAAGCTGTGAGCACAGATGGCAGCCCACTGGGCGGCCCACGGAGGGTGGCTGTTCTCCTGTCCCAGCCAGGGCTCAGGTACGGAGGTTCTGCTTCCTGATTTTGGTAACAACTTGTTTTTGTGTGTGTGTGTGTGTGTGTGTGTGATACTGGGAGTTGACCCCAGGGCCTCACGCCTGCATGCTCTGCAAGTGCTGGACCACTGAGCTGCGCCCCCAGCCCATTTTCTTATTTTTTGAGGCAGGGTCTCACTAAATTACGTAGACTGCCTCTGGTCTCGAACTTGCGATCCTCCTGCCTCCGCCTCCCAAGCTGCTGGGATTACAGGCGTGCGCCACCACGCCTGGCTGGTAACAACTTTTTGGAGATAGAGTTCCAGGCCACACTATGTGTCCTTTTAACGTGCGCCATACAGCGGCTGTTAGCATATTCACAGTTGTTCAAGTATCACCCCAGTTTCAGAACATTTTCATCACATCCTGTCACTGCAGATCTCACACTCCTCCATCATTGTCCCTGTCCTGAGCCCTTGGTCACCAATCCTCCACTTGCTGTCTCTACAGATCTGCCAATTCTGGCCACTTCCTGGAACAGGACCCTGTGAGAGGTGGTCTTTTCCGCCCGGCTCCTTTCGGATAGGATGAAGCTTCCAGCCTCTGACTTGGTGCTGCCTGGGGCTGTACTTACCTGTGTTCTGCAGCTGAGCCCTGCTCCCTCGTGAGGACGTCCCTGCTCCTTTTGTTGGTCTGTTCATCAGTTGATGTGCACTTGACGTGCACTTGTTTCCACGTTTGGGCTCCTGTGAATGACGCTGCCCTGTACGTTCATGTGGAAAACGGTCATGGATGTGTTCTTGCTTCTCTGAAGTGCACACCTCGAGGTGAGACGGCTAGGGGCTCTGTCGGCTCTATGTTTCCCTTCTGAGGAGCAGCCACGCTCCTTTGCCAGCTGTCTGCATCTGTGTACCACGTTACCCTCAGTCCGGCAATCAGAGCCACTGTTCCATTCCGCAGGTCAGACACAGCTAACTAAAAGTGGCACTGGAAACGCTGTTCAGGGAGGGAACAATGAAGCCGAAGCAGGAGGAAGAAGGGAGGAAACTCACAAAGCCAGAAGTACATGGATTTCAGAAACAACGTAACGAAGCAGAGTCATGGGCTGGCGGGACAGCTCCCTCGGCATCCACAGCCCAGACGTGGGCGCGGTGGAACTGATGCCTGAATCGTTTCCCTGTGTCATAAGGAAAGCTTAAAACGGCACTGTGCATCCAATCAAAGAAGTCATGCGAGGAGGCCAGGCTTGCAGTGCACACCTGCAATCCCAGTGACTCGGGAGGTAGAGGCAGGTGGATCACAGGTTCGAGGCCAGAGGCAGCCTGTGTAACTTAGTGAGACCCTGCTTCAAGATAAAAAGTAAAAACTAGTCTGGGGGTGCAGCTTAGTGGTAGAGCGCCGAGCTTTGGGTGAGGGAGGGAGATGTGTGGGTGACAGGTCTGCCCAGGTACAGTCAGCAGCCATTGTGTTCTGGGGCCTGCAGGGCAGTACACGTTATTTGGCAGTTTGGGTAGCGGTTGTGAGGATACTGTGCAGGGCTCTCAGGGGAGACATTGTTACAAAACAGAAGAGACCCTGGAGCATGAATTGTTGCTGTTAGGTGCCCTCAAGTCATGTCCGACTCATAGCAACCCTCATAGGGTTTTCAATGGCTGACTGTTTCAGGATTGCCTTGGGAGTGGGTTGCCAGATCCTTCTCCCATTTTTGTGGTGCTGGGAATTGAACTCAGGACCTCAGAGACTGCAGAGCGGCGCTCTACCCACTGAGCTAAATCCCAGCCCGGAGCGTGAATTAAGCTTTTCAAAACACTGCTTTGATGAGCAGTGTGTTCAAGAAGAAATGCATGAAAAAACATATTAATTTTAAAACGTGCATTGCTGGCTATTCAATCAAGCTACCTTTCTCTAAAATGTACGGATGCCACATGAGATTACAAGCTGAGTTTCCGTTTGTTTTAATTATTCCTGAACCCCAAGTGGTTCTGTTTGCTCTCTCTGGATGGCTGGGGGATCACCTTTTCAGGACACACGAATCTACAAATGTTATTAATAGCTGAAGAAAGGCTATCACAGCACTGTAAATCCTAATGGATGGGGACCGCTAAGGCTGTGATTCGGACTGGAAGCTAAATGGCTGTGTGACTTAATCAGGATAGAAATCCACGTCTTTGGAATTATGGGCTCCTGATTGGTTCAATCAATTTTGCTCTGGGAGTTGCAGTGCTCTTTAATTCGATGTGATAAACTAAGATTTTATGGTAATTCCACTATGGGATCAAGGTGAAAAGCCCACACAGAGTTGGTCCGGGTCCTTCCCACCAGGCTAGGGCTCCGTCAGAAGGGGAGCTTCATGCTGGTGTCTGAGAACATCTGTTGAGAAGGAAGTCTCAGTGGCTTCCGTGCTCACCGTGGGTTCTCACCTCCCGCGCCACCCCCACCCGAAATCAGAAAAAAGGCAAAATGCCCACTGGACTGCAGCATGCCACCCGGCCAGCACATAAAACCTACCCTCTTCGCCCCCCGGAACCGCCCCATATCCTCCATCAGAAGAGGGCCATGAGCTGCAAAGTGACGAACTTTTCTGCACCCTCTGGAGAAAATAATGACAGCACTTTTTCAGTATAATTGAGAAATCTGTGGGCAATTCAGATAATAGTGCTATTTTTCATCAACAGAAAACAATGTCATTCTTTTCAGCCTGGAAAATTCATCCGGCGTTGACTGGACTGGTGCTGGAGTCCTCCGAAGTCAGAGTGGAGGCAGCTGCATCTCTCTTCCAGCGTGTGTAGAAATGCCCGTAATCAGGAGTAATGGCATGATAATCCTGAATTATGAAATATGTATTTAAATGCAGTTTTATTAATTTCATGTACTTTACCCACTACTAAGCAAGATATAAATCTGTGTTACTGGTAGGAGGTGAGTTAATGAGAAAAATACCGTGTCGTGCAATATATTATAATTATAAAAATCCAGCAGCATGTGGAAGTTAATTGCCAAGCCCAGAGTTGAAATCACACAAGTGCGTTCTAAACGTACTGATTCCTTGTCTTGAAATGGAATTGCTTTTAGCTAGAGTTTTATGAGTTCCTGATTAGTATCCCAACCATTTCCAGGCATAATCTTGGAAATACAGAAGTTTCGGTCAAAAATCACATGTGCTAGGGAAATGATAGAAAACTCTGAGTGAATGGAGTTCAAGTCATTTAGTTTAAACAAAATTCCAAAAATAGAATATACCACCAAAGCAATCATATGTGGATAAATGGATGATGTATAGCACAAGTATGACCTAGATGGGATTGAGGGAGAAAAAAACATGGACAATGCACACTTATTAATATCATGTAACCGCCTCTGGTATTTGTTATTTTAAAAAGTTAATTGAAAGGTCTACTTTTCATCACGCACAGTTAAAAACTGCTAAGAGGCATCGTTAGCATGGGAAGTGCTTTGCTCTCTGGCAGCAGTTAATTTAGAAACAACAAAGGTGGGAAAGGAGGAGGGAAAGAGTTGAGATGCTGGGAGCTGAGCTACTGGCGGGCTCAGGGGAGACGTTCAGGGGAGGGCTTGGAGGAGCTGCACCGCACGGTCTGTGCAGTTGCCCTGGGAATCATATTTTTCCAGAAATGGTTCCAGGCTGAAGTGTTTACGAGAGGCATCCCGGAGGTTATATACAACCCCCTGACGACCTAGTGGAGATGGAAAGCCTTGATCCAGGCTGGCCACAGTAGCAGCGAGGGCGGCATGGCTCCCCTATGGCTGACATGGCCCAAGTGGCATCTCAATCATCAACTCAGCCGTGAGACATCAGGCCCAGCTTACAGGAAAGTTTGCAGCCAACCCCCAGAAACACCTTGGCAACTTCTACCCTCTACTTCCTTTCACATATCTGCCTTCCCAGTTTGGCGGACGCGTTAACAATGATGTTGTTGTTAGGTGCCATCAACCCCATATCCGACTCGTAGAGACCCTAGGTACAACAGGGGAAACACTATTGTCAGTGCTTCTCTGCTGTTCATAGGGTTTTCAATGGCTGATTGACTTTTGGGAGTGGGTTGCCGGGTCCTTCTCCCAAGCCTACAGCACCTGGTGTTCCCAGGCGGTCTCCCATCCAAGTACTAACCAGGCCCGACCCTGCTTAGCTTCCTAGATCTGACAGGATCGGATGCCAAAGGGCTACAGCTGCAGGCCATTACAATGATTGTTGTTGTTAGGTGCCGTCGAGTCGAGTCTGACTCATAGCGACCCTGTGTACAGCAGATCAAAACACTTGCCAATTCTGTGCCAGGCAAACGATCTTATTTATGTTTAAGCCCATTGTTGCAGACACTGTGTCAATCCATCTGGTGGAGGGTTTTCCTCTGGACAACTGTTTAGTACAAAGAGCTTCACAGAGAATGGGCAGGGGATGGCTTGGTAGGAGGTGAAGGTACCCTTGGTAACCGACAGGGCCACATCTGTCAAGGTGCTTGCCTGCCTGGGACCTCAGGCCAAGAATCCACCAGGCAGGAAGACCCTGAGCAGCTGCCAAAACAACCCCTCTGCAATGTGGGGGACCCAGTTCACTCCTGCAGGTGACACATCAGAAGACAGAAAGTCCTGCTGCCGAGGTCACCCCATCCCCTGCCCCTCCCACTTTGCAACAGGATCCTCCTGCTTCGCTAAGTCATATTAAGAACCCATCCACCCATCTCTGTCCAAGAGTGGCTCAAGGTGTCCCTCTCCCTCGTTAGAGTGCACGCTGCCCTCCAAGTCAGGAGAATGGGGCTTATCCACCCTCTACTTGTTATGTCCTGCTTTTGCCAGGGTAGACACCAGCACGTGGGAGGAAGGGCAGAGGAGAGGAGAGAAGGAAAGAGAGGAAGAGGAAGGAAGGAAGGGGCAAAGGGGAGAAGGCGGGAAGGAGAGACTCAAAGATGGAGCCAGAGCACAGTGGCAGAGCACTTGGCCAGCAGACCTTCGTCCCTGAGTCCAATCTCCAGCACCACAAAGACAAAAACAAACAAAAGCAAAAACAAAAAAAAAAAAAAAGAAAGGAAAAACAAAAACAAAACAAAACAAAACAAAAACCCACTGTGCTCCTGACAGAGCATTTGTTGTAACAGCACATATCTCAAATCTGCTGGTGTAGCTTTTTTTTTTTTTTTTCCTGGTACTGGGGATTCCCTGCAGCTGTAGCCCTGTGGCATGGGATCCCATCAGATCTCGGAAGCTAAGCAGGGTCAGGCCTGGTTAGTACTTGGATGGGAGACCACGTAGGAACACCAGGTGCTGTAGGCTTGGGAGAAGGACCTGGCAATCCACTCCCAAATCCAATCTGCCACTGAAAACCCTACGAACAGCAGAGAAGCACTGACAATAGTGTTTCCCGTGTTGTACAGAGGGTCGCTATGAGTTGGATACCGACTCATCCAACGGCACCTAACAACAACAACAACTGGGGATTGAACCCAAGGCCTTGTGCCTGCATGCTTTGCAAGTGCTGGACCCTGAGCTGCATCCCCAGCCCATTTTATTTTTTTTACTTTTTGAGACAGGGTCTCACTAAGTTACGCAGACTGCCTCTGGTCTCAAACTTGTGATCCTCCCGCCTCTGCCTCCCTAGCCGCTGGGATTACAGGTGTGTACCACCGCGCCTGATGCTCTGATGTAGCATTTGATGTGCAGGCCGTATGAGTTTTCTGGATGTAAGCTTCCCTCCAGTGACCAAATGCTGCACAGTTCTGACGCTCACCTTAGTACCTGGGCACCCACTGGGTGTGGGTCACACAGTGGCAGACATGACCGGTGTGTCCTCATTAACAGGGTCCGAGAACACGATGAGCCACATGTCTTCCATCAGAAAGGCCAGTGTTCTGAGGCAAGTCGAATGGGGGAGGGGACTTGTTTCCTGAGCCTCTGTGGTAGCCACGCCTGAGCCTGCCAGGAATGAGCACACCCCTCCTCCACTCTGGAAGCCCCACCCAGGGCCCTGCAGGGTCTGGTCAGGGAGCAGCTCACCCCATTCTGGTCTTGGACTTTGGCAGATGCTCCACTCAATGGACGGAATTCCTAGACTCAGCTCTTGGCACCTGTCTCCCAACATCTACCCCGCCCTTCTCTCTCCTATTCCAAAGACAGCCTCGTCATCTTCTGGGTGAGGGTGACTACTAGCAATTGACTTAATGCACACAGCAGCGAACTTCATTCACCAAAGAACACTTCCAAGTGTGTTGGAAGTCTGATCTCAGGCAGACCCGGCCCTACTGCTGTGAACTGAGTGTTTGTGTTCATACCTTGACCCAACCCACAGTGCGGGTATGCAATGATTTGTCTTTATTGCCAACTTGATTAGATTTGGAAGTGCCTGGGAGATCAGTGAAGCACACCTCAGGGTGTGTCTGTGAGGGCATTTCCAAAGAGTATTAACTAAAGAAAAAGCATCTGCCCAGATGTGGGTGGCACCCAGATGGAATAAAAGGGGAATAGAGAAGCCTGAAGCATAGAAATTCTCTCTCTCTCTGCTTCCTAGCTGCCGGGGTGTGAGCTGCTCTGCTCTGCAGCACCCTCCCCACCTGATGGTCTGAAACCAGGAGCCAGAGTAAACAATTCCTTCCTTAGATTATATATGTGAAACATTCTGTCACAGTGCTGAAAAATTTGACTAATTTAGGGTGTTTGGGATTGGAAAAGAATGAAATTGGCTGAAGTCAAGGGTGGTGGTTCATGCCTGTAATCCCAGTTACTTGGGAGGCAGAGGCAGGAGGATTGCAAATCTAAGGCCAAAGGCAGCCTGTGTCACTTAGCGAGACCCTGTCTCAAGATAAGAGTAAAAAATGGACTAGGTGTGCGACTCAGTGATGGACCACTTGGGAAGCATATGTGGGACCCTGAGTTCAGCTCTTGTTGTTGTTGTTGTTGTTAGGTGCCATCGAGTCGGTATCCGACTCATAGCGACCCTCATAGGGTTTTCAATGGCTGACTGTTTCAGGATTGCCTTGGGAGTGGATTGCCAGGTCCTTCTCCCATTTTTGCGGTGCTGGGAATTGAACTCGGGACATTCAGAGACTGCAGCGCAGCGCTCTACCAAATGAGCCAAATCCCAGCCCGAGTTCAGCTCTTAGCACCTCAAAATAATGAAGACTGAATAAGTACCTAATGGTGGGGCCTTGATTTAATTGGAATTATGTTCTAACAAGAGGAGATACCAGACAGGTCCCTCTCTCCACAACTGTGCACCAAGGAAAGGCTGTGTGAGGACCTAACAAGTAGGTGGCCACTGACAAGCCAGAAAATTAGCCCTCACCAGAAGCCTTGTCAGCTGGGATGCTGACCTTGGGCCTCCATCCCACAGAAGTGTGAAATAGTACATTTTTGTTACTTAAGCCACTGGGTCTGTAGAATTCTGTTATGGCAGCCCAAACTGGCCGGCATGTCAAGAAAGAAAGACAAGCATTCTGCTAAGATACATAGTTAGTCATTATTGAGCACATTGATAACTATACCTTTATCTAGAATCTATGGGATATGAGATATTTTAGATTCTTTGCAAATAACTTCAAAATGTACTAGGAACTTAGATTATTTGCAAAGAAGCTAAATTATCTCATCAATGAATTGTTGTTGTTGTTAGGTGCCGTGGAGTTGTGTCCGACTTACAGCAACCCTCATAGGGTTTTCAATGGCTGATTGTTTCAGGATTGCCTTGGGAGTGGATTGCCACATCCTTCTTCCATTTTTGCGGTGCTGGGAATCGAACTCAGGACCTCAGAGACTGCAGAGCACCATTCTACCCCCTGAGCTAAATCCCAGCCCCCATCAATGAATTAATGATGATGAACTAGGAGGAATGATATGTTCTGTCTGTACAACTCCCCTGAGGCTCATGGGCACTCGGAAATGCCCACAGCAAGTGAAGCCATGCTGATGTACCCCGCAGAGGTAGAAGGACATGGAATCTCCCTGTGTCCTTTCTCCCATGTCATGGTGACCATTCAGCTGGCCTGATCCTCTATGAACTCTTGGAGGTTTTTGTTTGTTTGTTTGTTTGTTTTGTGGTACTGGGGATTGAACCCAGGGCCTCACGCCTGCACTCTCTGCAAGTGCTGGACCACTGAGCTGCACCCCCAGCCCATTTTTTTACTTTTTGAGACATGGTCTTGCTAAGTTACACAGACTGCCTCTGGTCTCGAACTTGCGATCCTCCTGCCTCTGTCTCCTGAGCCGCTGGGATTATAGGCATATGCCACCACGCCCAGCTCAACACTTGGAGTTTTGAGTTCCATCCTGAGTAATCGTAGGTTTGTACAGCCAGACAGCACCAGAAGCGGATGCGATCTCATGCCACAACCACAAAACTCCTCCTACTGAAGAAGCCTCTGGCTCTCATTTGGGAAATGAAAATGGCAGACGTGGGTGGTAGCGTGTGGATGATGAGAACCATGAGGGGAAGGCTGGGCTGCAGCCCAGACGTTCATTCAGTACTGGAACTCACCACGCCCCGGTGCCCCCAGGCTAGGGATGAGTTCCAGGTTCCTATCAAAGCTTCACCGACTCTCTTCATTCCTGCTAAATAACTTGCCACTTTCTCAATGTTCAAGTGCAGAACTGTTAAAGACACTAGAACTGCCACCCAACATACCATGGACGAGGCTGTGACCTTGAGGCTCCCCCCCCACACCTGCGCTCTGTGCTCTGGGTGACATCAGCTTTGGGTGGCTGGGTGTCCCATCTGCCTCAGCCTGGAAGACAGAGGATGCTGGGATTGTGGAAGTCTGGCCAGCCCACACCTGACGGATGCGACGGACCTCTCAGGAAGATGACTGGACTCTGCACTAAACCAGACCAAACCGACCCAGGGCGCGGGAGGAGGAGGAGGAAACAGCTCAGAGCCCCGATTAGGGTCCGAGGACAGTGTGGGTCAAGCGGCGCTCTCCAGAGTGGCCAATGTCAGGCCACCTACGGGAAGGACAGGAGGAGAATCTGCCATCAGTGTGGGGACCGCGAGGAGCAGCCAGGGACGCGCACTTCAACTCGAATACGCTGATTCCAAAGGTGCCACCTGTCCGTGTAACCTGTGGGAAGGAGGCGTGTGGAGGCACGTATGCGAGGACGCGTCCGCCAAAGGCACGGGGTCAAAGTGACAGGAAGAACTCGCCATCGGGGCGTCGCGCTGCACACATGGAAGGGGAGGCGCCTGAAGAGGGGGACAGTGAGGCTGGAGACCAGAGACAGCGACTCCTGCTGGAGACGCGGGACCCGGGGAGGAGAGGGAGGCTGAGGGTTCCCGCTGCCCCCGTGGGCCTTGGGTGCCACGGGAAGCGCTCTGCTAGGACTCGGCTCCTCCGCTCACAAACAAGGGGAAACAACCCTGCTTCGCCCACCGCACCAGGCAGAGGGGAGCTCGGGGTGACAGAGGGGCGCAGGGCGCCGGGCTGCCCATGCTTCAGCTTACGGCTCCTCAGCTTTGCAGCGGCGCAGAATTGCTGTGAGGCGGTAGAGACTGAGCCTCAGATCTTGACCTTGGGTCTTTTCCCAGGGGGGTGATTGGCAGCTCGGTCACCTCTCACGATGCTGGGCTCCTGCTCAGCCCTGCCGCTGCCCCGCTGTGTGCCCAGCTGCTCAGCCGGGGTGCTCAGAGGCCACAGTACTAAATGCAATTATGCCTTAGGGCATTCTCAGCACACAGGGGCTTTAATGGGCCCCCACCTCTGGTAAGTCTGGGTGCACCTGCGTGTGCCAGAGCCTGAGGCCTGGGCCTTCCTGCCAGCCGTCCCCTCGCTTGACACAAGGCACTTGGCCTGGGCTGTGCCCATGTCCACAAACCGAGGTGGGGGCGCCCCAGGAGTAGGACAGCTGCACAGATCTGCAGGACAGCCTCCCATACAGGCACAGGATACCTCACCCAGGCATCGGCCATTGTCCAGGGCGCAGCGCATCAGACCCAGGCCAGGATTTGGGCAGATGAGCTTCCCACATCACCAGTGAGCAATGCGGAGGAGAAGGCTGTATTCTGGGGCTTTTGGCTTCCTTTCAGAAAGGCCCAGTGTGGACTCCTGTTCTGTGAAAATACCAAGAGGCCGGATCTTTGCGTTTCAGAACAGAGCGAGCCTTTGGTTCCTGTGTTGGTTAAGTGTGATTGTCAGCTGCCTGCACTGAGAGGAGCCTGGGGGTTAGTGAGGCCCCCCTAAGGGTGGTGAGAACCCTTCCTCAGGATCTTGGGGGCTCTGGTCTAACCAGGGGCTTCACCCACTGACGGATTCAAAGTTTGAATGGGCTGAACACCAGGCATGGTAGCTCCTGCCTGTAATCCCAGCAGCTCGGGAGGCAGAGGCAGGAGGATCTCAAGTTGGAGACCAGAGGCAGTCTGCATAACTTAGCGGGACCCTGTCTCAAAAAGTAAAAAAATGGGCTGGGGGTGCAGCTCAGTGGTCCAGCACTTGCAGAGCATGCAGGCGCAAGGCCCTGGGCTCAACCCCCAGGACCGCAAAAGCAAAAAAAAAAAAAAAAATTATAAGATTGTACTCTATTATAACATAGGGCATTATGATCATGGTAAATACATTTGCGGAGTGACTTCTTTTATACTCCAAAGCAGCTTTCTGGTTTCAAGTCTGTTTCCTGCAACTCTAACATGGTAAGGAAACTGGCCTTTATTTTGATGCATTCTATTTAAGGCCAGGGACACACACCAACTCAGATAACAGCTTGGAACAAGGTTGTCCTTTCTCTGATCAGAACACAATTCAAGACTTTAAAAAGTTTAGCTGTGATTTAAGCAAAATTATGTGAGATACCAGGGAGAAGGGCCTGAAGCCCACTCCCAAAACCATCAACCACTGAAAACCCTAGGAACAGCAGAAAAACACTGTCAGATATAGTGCCAGAGAATGAGCCGCCTAGGCTGGATGGCATTCAAGATACGACAGGACAAGAGTTGCCTCCTCAAAGTGGAGTCAACCTTAATGATGAGAGTGGAGCAAAGCCCCAGGGACCTCCCTTTGTGGATGTGGCACAACTCAAAATGAAAAGGAACATAGTGGCAGCAACATAGGCCTCAACATAAAAAGATCATGTGCATGGCACAGTGTGTTGTGTTTGTTGTACTTGTTGTTGTTGTTAGGTGCCGTCGAGTCGGTATCCGACTCATAGCAACCCTGCCGTCAAATCAGTATCCGACTCATAGCGACCCTCTGTACAACAGGGGAAACACTATTGTCAGTGCTTCTCTGCTGTTCATCGGGTTTTCAATGGCAGATTGATTTTTGGGAGGGGGTTGCCAGGTCCTTCTCCCAAGCCTACATCTTCTGGTGTTCCTAGACGGTCTCCCATCCAGGTACTAACCAGGCCCGACCCTGCTTAGCTTCCGAGATCTGACAGGATCTGATGCCACAGGGCTATGGCTGCAGGCAATGATTTGTTGTACTTAGGGTTGCTATAAGTCAGTTCCAACTCAATAGTACCCAACAACAACAACATTGTGAGATACAAATTGCGCAGTCAAAGTCTGTTTAGAGTCAGCCCAGGTCTGAGCAGCTTTCATCCTCATCCACACGTGGCATGGGGGCTTAGGGAGAATCCTGGGCACAGAGGATGGAAAGAGCCTGAGGCCAGGCGTCGTTAAGCCACCACCCACGTGGCCTTACAGAGCGTGGATTGGTGGAGCCTTGCGTGTGAAGGCCTGGGGCAAAGGCAGCCAGTGGGAAGGAGGCCTCCCTGCCCCCTGTACTTCCGGCTCTGAGCTGGCACATGGAGGATGAACTGCTGGGATTTGGGGTCCCTTGTCATAGCTCTGCCAGGGACTTGCCGCTCTCGGCAAAGAACTCAACATACTGCCTGTGGTGGAGGGGGGCTTGTCCCCCAGCAATGGGGCCTCTGACAGCAAGGTCCATTCTGAAGCATCCAGAGGAGACCACACCTCTCTCCAGGGCACCCCGACAGTGGCCATTCGAAGAAAAGCTGCTGGTCTGGCTGGTGGGAGATGTCAGGCCGCTTGTCCTGCCAGGTGGCCTGACCCATGGGGCCATGGCCGCTGCAGCAGCTGCTGGGAAACCAATAAGCATCGTGTTGGCCAAACGGTCAAGGGCAGCAGGTCCCTGCGAATACACACATCAATCATGTTAAACACAGCTGCAGGGGCCCAGGGCGGCACAGACGGGAGCTAAACCTGATCAGCACAGCGCTCCACAGATAGAGACCTTCCTGGAGGAATCTGTGTCTCACTGGCAGAGCCCTGGCTGAGCATGCGCAAGGCCCTCAGTTCTGTCCCTGTTGTTGTTGTCGTTAGGTGCCATCAAGTCGGTATCCGACTCATAGCGACACTACATACAACATGCGAAACACTATTATCAGTGCTTCTCTGCTGTTCATAGGGTTTTCAATGGCTGATGGTTTTTTGAGAGTGGGTTGCCAGGTCCTTCTCCCAAGCCTACAGCACCTGGTATTCCCAGGTGGTCTCCCATCCAAGTACTAACCAGGCCTGACCCTGCTTAGCTTCCGAGTTTGGACAGGATCGGATGCCACAGGGCTACGGCTGCAGGCTTGGTTCTGTCCCTAGCAATGAACAAACAGACCAACAAAGCCCCGAGGCAGACACACACAAATCCATCATCCCGAGGCCCATCACGGGGACTAAAGTGCCACGGTCATGTAAAAGCCTGGCACAAGGAGACAAAAAAATCAATTGCACAGGCGAGGATTAGAATTGATTAGAGCATTATGTGCCAACGGAGTATGATTATGGGATAGACTCATTTTCAGTGGAATTCTCTCTGACCTCAAAGTTGCCAGCATTTATCTGCATTTTACTGAATTTCTAAAACTAGAAACTGGCAGTAAAATAATGTCAAAATAAATGCATGGAGAAGTTGACACTGCATAAAAATACAAGAAGCAAATGCAACCCAAGGTTAAAACTAGAGAGGCGGCAGCCCACCCCGCGTTAATTGGCTATTGAGAGGTTTGCATTGTAGATGGGGTAAATCGTGAGAAAACACATTCCTTTTCTTTTTCTTTTTCTTTTTTTTTTTTGTGGTACTAGGGGTTGAACCCAGGGCCTCGCGCCTGCATGCTCTGCAAGTGCTGGACCATTGAGCTGCACCCCCAGCCTATTTTTTTACTTTTTGAGACAGGGTCTCGCTAAGTTACACAGACTGCCTCTGGTCTCAAACTTGTGATCCTCCTGCCTCTGCCTCCTGAGTCCCTGGCATTACAGGCGTGAGTCACTGTGCCTGGCTGGCCAACACAAATATTTTAAAAAGAAGAAGAAGAAAAGCTCTCACTGCTTGTGGGCAATGAACGTCTGCTTCACATCCCTTTGGGCTCTGGATGTGGGAACAAGAAGGCACTCAGGACAGCCTGGACCAGCCAGCCCCTCAGAGGACAGTTCTGTCCTCCCTGGCATCCTCCTAGGCCATGGTCACGGCTCCTCCTAATGTCAGCTGATCCTGGAAATGCTGCCACAGTGGCCATCACAACTGAGTCGCTGAGAACAAGGATTGGCACTCATGTTTCTTTAGGCTCCCAGTGTGCCCAGGCTTGCACTACCCCACTCCAGTCTCTGCCTCCTTGTGACACGCCTGCACTCAGCATATCTTTTCTCTTCCATCTCTTATAAGGTACTTGTTGTTGGGTTATAGAGCCAGGATGGATAATCCAGGATGTTGGTCCATTTCCATATCTCTAATCTGACTTCATGGCCTGCAGCCATAGCCCTGTGGCATCCGATCCCTTCAGATCTCGGAAGCTAAGCACGGTCAGGCCTGGTTAGTACCTGGATGGGAGACCGCCTGGGAACACCAGGTGCTACAGGCTTGGGAAAAGGACTTGGGAACACCCGCCCAAAAATCAATCTGCCATTGAAAACCCGATGAACAGCAGAGAAGCACTGACAATAGTGCTTCCCCTGTTGTACAGAGGGTCGCTATGAGTCGGATACCGACTCGACGGCACCTAACAACAACAACAACAACAACAATCTGACTTCATAGGCAGACCTTCTCCCAAATCAGGCCAATTGACAGGTCCAGGGATTTGGATGTGGACACATCTTTCAGCTGTTGAGGGCAAAATGTAGCCCACTTACCCTGGGCAAGCCACCTTCCCACTTCAATGCTGTACATGGGCTTAAGCATGACAAAGATCGTGTGCATGGCACAGAGTCAGAGAGTGCTCTGTTCTGTTTTACCACGGGGTGGCTGTGAGTTGGACCCAACTTGACAGCACTTAACAACAACAACAATGTGACTTTCTCTAATCTAACCTACCCACAAATATTATATTGTTGTTGTTGTTGTTAGGTGCCGTCGAGTCGGTATCCGACTCGTAGCGACCCTCATAGGGTTTTCAATGGTTGACTGTTTCGGGATTGCCTTGGGAGTGGATTGCCAGGTCCTTCTCCCATTTTTGTGGTGCTGGGAATTGAACTCGGGACCTCAGAGACTGCAGAGCAGCGCTCTACCAGCTGAGCTAAATCCCAGCCCACAAATATTATATATATACGTATATATATGTGTGTGTATATGTATGTGTATATATACATATATATACACACATATATACATATATATATGAAATATATATAGTATATAAGATAACAAGATATAAGTAATCTCCACAGAGGGGAGAATAGCTACCAAGCTGTTAGAGAAATCTAGAAATTTGAGAGTATGAACAATTTCAGGTCAAGCTGGTCCCTGCATTAGCCCAGCACTAATGGCCACAGCTCCCCCGAAGGGAGTTCCCACCTGAGCAGAAGTCACCCCCACCCCGGCTGGCATGCTGGTCACCTCATTAGATGACACAGCCTCCTCCCTGCGTGTCATCAGGATGGCCCCGTGTCACTCTGTTGTTGGCAGGTGCTCTAGGACACACTTGTGAGACACCATACCGAGCAGCTGTTTCACCCAGCGTCTACACCTCTGCCCTGCTTCCTTGCTGGATCCTTTTCCTGCACCCTCTCCCTCAACGTCAGTAAAACCAGCTATGGTCTCCGGTCTCTCGTCCGTGTCCAGTGCTTTGCCATCTGGGCAGCCTGTTCCCCCGTGTGTCATGGGAGCCTATGGCTTTGTCCTCCCTGCCACCCCTTCAGAACACAGCGGAGCAGAACCACTGTGGAAGGGAAGTTTGGCTCCACTCCTCTCCCTCCCCCACCCCCAAGGACTCTCCCGCTTCAGTCCAGCATTGTGCTCGGAGGAAGGAGCGTTTTTCCACATGGCTGAACTTTCCCATGGGCTCCACGGAGGTGTTCCTTGTCCTTGACTAAGCACAGGTGAAAGTCAAATGAAGCTGGTTGCTCTTTAATAATTCACCCTACTTAAAATTCAAAGTGCTATGCAGGGACGTTTATGGGGCCATGAGACTCTTCCATGAATGTGGGGGTTCTGTTGGTTCTGTGGAGGATTTATTGGTTCTCACGGTCCGCCCCCTGGGTGGGTAGGTCTCTGTTGTTACTTTTAACCACCACAGCACACTAGAATCCTCATGGTTCAGAATGCACTCTGTGGTCAGGAAAACAGTGTTCTTAAAGAATACCTCCATTCTAACCCAAGGATATATAGAAAAATATTACCATAAAAAGATAAGTAAATGGTAGAGAAGTCTTTGATGGGGGTGGGTGGGATGGGGGGGAGCATACAAGAGGGTAAGGGGGAACCTATATGAATAATGTATAACCACATGCATATATGGAAATGTCACAATGAAAAGTATGTCAGAATGAATCACATTAAGGCATACATTAAAAATTTCCAATAAAAAAATGAATCCCTCCATTCTTAACAGATTCCAGCAAAAGTGGGTGACAACTGTCTCACGTCACAGGCTCGCATCATCAGAAGTGGGAAACAGAAATGCCTGCACTCCCCTTAGTAATAGAAACAGTTTAATCAAAGTTAAAATGCAGAAGACCCAGCACACAGTGGTCTTTTTGAAAGAGCAATGGCATGGTACCTATGTGTGAATGCAGATTTGTTCCACAGGTAATTTGTGCCGAGTCAAATTTCAGCCAGCTTTCGGTTCCTCTTTGCAAGCGCTGCACAGTGTGGCGCCTTCCTAGCTATGACACACTCCTTGCATTTCCAGTTCAGTAGTTTTTTGTGAGATCCCAGCTATGCCCTACAGAAGGAATAATGAAACTAAGTATAATTTTATTGCTAGGGAAAATGCCTATGGCTATAAACTTTTTCTAATGGTAATGTTTGGTTTTAATATTTAATAAGCGTAAACCACTATAAAGAAGCGTAACATTATGTTCAGTCCCTTGAAGGCCAGTGAGATGCGAGTTGCACAGGTGAAATCTTATCTGATGTAGCTGAAAAGGGCTGGGTCTACTTCAAACCCAGATCCAGAACCCAGATGTCTGGTCTCCAGCTCCATCGAGGCCCGGGCTCGATGACAACCTCATCAGCTGCCTGCTCCAAAGAAATAGAAAAGGCAAGCGAGAAGGCTGTCAGGCGTGTGGAAGGGGCTCCCATCCACGGATGAAATCAGGATGTGATTTGTTGATAAGATGAAGCTCAATCTCTAGTAACGGCCCTCCGCAGCTCTAGCTAGAATGAGCACTGAAGATTACATATTAAAAACTGCCCGAACACTCTGAAAAGGGCGAGCAAACACTGCCAGCGTGGTTCATAAACATCAAGCGGTACCCCCACGATTATGCTACACCATCTCACCCCGCTCGCTGGAATTCTGAAAAAGGTAAAACTTCAGTATCAGCCACTCAACGCAGTGAGCGCAAAGGTTACCTATTTCTACTTTGAAAGCATTTCCTTTTCTTGAGTTTTACAGCCATCAAGTGACACAGATTTATAACAATCAATTTGGGAACCTCCCAAGTTCAAGTGTTGGTGGTTTTCTTTCTTTCTCTCCTCCTTTCTTACGCTCATGATTTGTGGGCCGCTATTGCCAGTGGGGCCTGCAGCCATAGCCCTGTGGCATCCGATCCCGTCAGATTTTGGAAGCCAAGCAGGGTCGGGCCTGGTTAGTACCTGGATGGGAGACCACCTGGGAACAACAGAAGCTGTAGGCTTGGGAGAAGGACCTGGCAACCCCCTCCCAAAAATCAATCTGCCATTGAAAACCCTATGAACAGCAGAGAAGCACTGACAATAGTGTTTCCCCTGTTGTACAGAGGGTCGCTATGAGTCGGATACCGACTCGATGGCACCTAACAACAACAACAATTGCCAGTGGGAGGAGCTAAGGAGACAGAGAGGCTGAGGTTGGGTGCAGGTGATAACTTGATGTTGAAAATAAATATTGATCAACTGAGAAGTTAATTTCTGAAAATGTGTCACCTATGAGGAACAATGGGCTGGGATTTGGCTTAGTTGGTAGAGCGCTACACTGCAGTCTCTGAGGTCCCAAGTTTGATTCCCAGCACCGCAAAAATGAGAGAAGGATGTGGCAATCCGCTCCCAAGGCAATCCTGCAAAACAGTCAGCCATTGGAAACCCTATGAGGGTCGCCATGAGTCAGATACTGACTGGATGGCACCTAACAACAACAACAACAATGAGGAACAATGGGCTGGGATTTAACTCAGTTAGTAGAGCGCTGCGCTGCAGTCTCTGAATGTCCCGAGTTCAATTCCCAGCACTGCAAAAATGGGAGAAGGACCTGGCAATCCACACCCAAGGCAATCCCGAAAAACAGTCAGCCACTGAAAACCCTATGAGGGTCGCTATGAGTCAGATACTGACTCGACGGCACCTAACAACAACAACAACAACAACAATGAGGAACAATACTTTAATGCAACAACACATAGTAAGAAGGAAAGTGTTCACTGAGCTGAAATCTGCATCGTCCAGTGAGGAACCACTGAGTCATATGTTTGTTTGGAATTATATGAGCAAAATAATGAGCAAATAGGATATTTTATTAAGTTTGTTCCCTAATTATATCAATTCATCCCATGTATCACAGCCATTGCTCAGCCACGGAGGCTCTCCCAGGTGTATCTTGTCCCTCTCCTTATCTCATAGCCCAGTCACGTGCTGATCAGTTTACCGAACATTCTCCTCACCCAGGCAGAGTCAGGCAAAGGCTGTACTCAGACCTTATGGCGGACACATAGCCATTGCCATCGCAGGGTCCACAAACACTCATGCAAATTTATTATCAGGAGATGACACACATCTGACCAAAATGATCACCCCACATGCACTGATCGTTTCTAAACAAGGAACATGACAACCAGTCCCACAATCATAACTGTAAACTCCAGACCGCAGGAAGTAGACAAGATCCACTAAGAATCCCAGGTTCACGGGGGAACCTGGACCTCGCCAGACCGCAGCCCAGCAGGCGCTGGTAACAAAGGGCCAGCGCCAGGTCAGTCTGCCCGGGGAGAGACGGGGTCAACTGCTGATGTGGGAGGGGGAATGTGCACACATGCACGCCCACTAGGATGCTAACCATGCCATACGTATCCTAATGGGGACGCTGACCATCCAGCTAGCCAGAAGGAGCGTGGGACATCTCCCTGCAAATTGCATGACATCATCATCATACCTATCATTCTGCTACTGCCCTGAATTTCCCTTCCGAGGCTGGCACTTAAAGGCTCCTAATGTTTTGGATTTTTTTTTTTTTTTTTTTTTTTTTGCAGTACTGGGGGTTGAACCCAGGGCCTGGCGCTTGCATGCTCTACAAGTGCTGGACCACTGAGCTGCGCCCCCAGCCCATTTTTTACTTTTTGAGACATGGTCTCAGTAAGTTACGCAGACTGCCTCTGGTCTTGAACTTGCGATCCTCCTGCCTCTGCCTCCCAAGCCACTGGGGTTACAGGCGTGTGCCACTGCGCCCAGCCAATGTTTTGGGGATTTTATAAATATTTTTTATTCCAGCCATGTTTGACTACCATGATTTGAATTCGTCATTACGGATGTTGAATGGCTCAAATATTTATGCTTTGTAGCATAGGCAACATTAAACTTATTTCATTGTTTTAACCGGGTAATGATACAGCCCATTAACAGGGTTATAGTTTCTATAAAGGCTTTACTTTGCATTTCAGAGTGTGTTTTCCTTGCAATTTCCTCAGCTTTATTTAAGGCAGTGGTCATCAAACTTTACTGCAATGTAGAGGGACCTGAGAGGTCTGCTCAACTTCAGTTTCCACTCCCAAGAATCTGACTCAGGCTGGGCGCAGTGGCGCACGTCTGGAATCACAGTGGCTTGGGAGGCAGGAGGATCGCAAGTTCGAAACCAGAGGTAGTCTGTATAATTTAGCAAGACCCTGTCTCACAAAAGTAAAAATATCGGCTGGGGGTGCAAATCAGTGGTCCAGGATTTGCAAAGCATGCAAGTGGGAGATCCTGGGTCCAACCCTCAGCACCACAAAAAAAAAAAAAAAAAAAAAAAAAAGAAAGAAACAGAAAAAGAAATCTGACTCAGTAGATAAAGTCCCAGCTTTTGAATTTCCACAGGGTTCCCAAGGACCCTTGGTGTCGGTGTTCCACAGAGGACATTTTGCAGAACACTCGCCACCCCCCACCATGCAATTTATCACTGTAAATATTAAGAAGAAAGACAATAGCAGCTCTTTGTGCTAATCCTGGCACAGATCCTGCCAGAACCATTGGAGGATCACCCGTGGCATGGTTCGACTTTGCCACAGAATGTGCAGCATGGCAGAGTGGTTGGCAGAACAAGTACATGGGCTGACAGAATTTTAATTTCTTCTCTTACCTGATAACTAAACTTCCATCCTTCTTAAGGGCAGTACAAAGTATGCCTACTGGCACATAGCAGGCTTATCCAGAGTCTGAGCCATCGGAGAATAAGGGCTGAGCACACTCTTCTGTATCCTAGAGGAAATATTAAGCTCCATACCTAGCACAGAGCAGCAAGTGGAAAAACATTAGCTATTGTTATCATTATTATTTACTTTCCATTATTGTATTTAACACATTTCAGTAGCGGCTTAGTTGGTTAGTGGAATAAGCAATGTTTTCTACGCTGAACGTTGAATTTGGGGTTATTTTTACAAGTCTTCCCTTTAGTGCTCTCAGGGGTAAAATGTTATCGTTGGTGATGTAGGGAAAATACTGCATGTCCCCCAGGATTGTGGTGAGGCTTTCTTGATGTCCTGTTCCTGGAAGGAGCTGGAAAGATCTGGAACAGTTAGAAAACCTTGTTCCCAATTTCTCAACATGGGACCATTTGTCGACATTAATCTTCCACATGGAAGACAGCCTGGCCTACTCTCCTTAATGTGCAAATGAGCCCATCTTTATTCTTCCCATTTTCACAACAATGGGACTCTTCTCCCTTTCAGGAAAGAAAACACACCTGCTAGTTTTATTACAAGTGTGCAGACACATTTTCTGTGAGCTTCTGTATAGATGCACAGGGCACCAAACAGTACCTTAAATCTAGAACAACCAAGGAGGCTGAGACCTGAAAGGATAAACTAAGCAGAACCATCACGGGTAGGGCTCCTCAGGCACTGGAAGGCGAGTAGCTGAGGAGGAGGCTGAGATATGCTATGGTGTGCTGATGACGGAATTTATTAATAGAACACGTGCTTTTCATTCTCTGTCCCTCCAATGCGTGTGAGGAAAATCTGTGTGGACCTCTCTAAGTCTATCTATATCTAGAGGGGCAGGTGGATGAATAGGTAGATAGGGCTAGGCGATGATGGTGAAGACAGATACATACATATATACATGGATAATGCTTGGATGGATGGATGGATGGATGGATGGATGGATGGATGGATGGCTACAATAATGGCTGAACTGGTTGGACAGTGGCTTCTGACTGGTCTCATGGTTTTTTTCTCGAGCATAATAAATTTCATGGACTTCAACTGTCATTAGGTTAGGTGCCGTCGAGTCGATATCCAACTCATAGTGACCCTCATAGGGTTTTCAATGGCTGTTTCAGGATTGCCTTGGGAGTGGATTGCAAGGTCCTTCTCCTGTTTTTGCGGTGCTGGGAATTGAACTTGGGACCTCAGAGACTGGAGCGCAGCGCTCTACCCACCGAGCCAAGTCCCAGCCCCAAGCTCTATGGAACTTGCAGCACTATGAACAGGCTTATTCTGTAATAGAAGCGCTGACTATGATGTTATAACATGGAGTCAGAGATGCCGAAATCTGGACCTGTTCATGTATTTGGTTTGTAATTGAGTCAACCCTCACACACACGAATCCGCCTGCTCCATGCTCCGTGTATAGGTTGCCAGGAGCATCAGTGACTTCCAGAGGGGAAGCCTCACCAGGCTGACAGGTCTGGCATAGGGTGGCCTCATCACTCTCACACGGGCCTCCCATGAGGCTCTCCTTCTTGGGGCTGAAGATTCGTCACCTGCTGGCCACTTCTCCACCTCCCTACCCGTGCCAATCGCCCCTGGCCTCTTGCTGCCCAGCTGTGACCCAAGCTCCCGGCCCCACCAGGCCGAGCTCCCTCTGATCACACTCAGGGCGCAGCACTCTGCAGCCAAAGGGAAGGACTCATTGGCACATGGTAATTTTGTAGCTGGCTTCCACCGCCACTCACACAGATACTAAACACAATTCACTCGGGACCCTCAGGTGAGGGATGCGGACTCCTGTGGCCCTCAGGACATAGGTGGAGATGGGAGAAGGGAACAGCCTCAGGCACTTTTGCCTTGCAGGGACAAACACAGCCCTTTATTTCTCTGTCCTTTATCAGGGCAGAGAGAAAATCCAAAGGGTACAGCTTTAAGTGCTAGCAGCTCTTATACAGCCTCAAGGGCAGATGCTTCTATGTTGGTGGTCTTGGCGGAGAGTGATTTCTTTCCTTGTTGATGTTCATGGCAGGAGAGCGTTCTTTCCTCACCGAAGGTCCAGGCGAGAGAGCAGAGAAACTGTTTCCTCATAGGTGGTCCAGGAGAAGAAAGGGCTGAGCTGCCACAGTGCATCTCCTTATATAGCTCGCCCACGGAATGGCTTTGAGTCCAATTGTCCAATCCGGTTCGGGGGATTGTGAAGGGTTTTGTACAAATGTCCAACCAAGTTACTTTCATTTTCCCTAGATTTCTAATTTACAAACCAGATATTCAAAAGCCGTTTCCCCAGTTTTGGGTTTTTGCCAATTTCCTCCCAATTTCTCCCCATAGGCTTCATGGGCTTGAATGTAGTGGACATTCTGCTACCATTAATAGCTGTGCACACACACCGAGAAAGTGGCGTTTCTGGAAAACTGTGTCCCAATCGTGTGCATTTCCTAAATCGTATGTATCTTTGAATCTTCTGTTGTTTACATTGTCTCTATCTTCTAAAAATATTTCCAGGTTTGTCTGCTCATCAGAAAAGCATGTTAAAGTCCTCTGCCAGGGTTATGGGTTTCCCTGGTTTTGTTCCATTTACTTTAGCCTGCTTTTCCTCTGCAGACAGGGAGACTACATTATACGAAGTCTACAAATTAGAATCGTGACGCTTGCCTGGTGTTGACCTTTGTCGTGAGGGCATGCTTCACTCCACCTTTGCCAGCGCTTTTGGCTTTACACTTTCAACAGTATAGACATCTGTTGAGAACGTACCTGTGCTCGAGACCAATAAAGTAAGTTTTGACAAGACAATCGCACAGTCAAGGAGCAATGAGGACAGTGGCCCCATGTGAGGCAGAAATGCCTGGCTGGACTGGGACTCATGACAAACAAAAAAATAAAACAAAAGACAAAAATTAGAATTTGCACAAAATGGAGATATGAGCTTAATTTATAAAACAAAGTACATTATAAAATATAGCATGGAAAAATAAGTATTTGTCAAAATTATTTGTGTTTCCCCTAAAGTAAGATAGACACTAGTGAAGATGTGTGGCTCTGAGACAGCACACAAGCCTTCAAGGCCCCCTCCTGTTGCATCCCCAACCTGAGTCACCACCCCGTGAGTGGAGAAGTCACCTTGGATCTCCAGGCCAGAAGACCCCACAGGCAGGAGGAGAACCATCCAGCTGTGCTCAGCCAGAGAGCAGAATCATGAGAAATGATGAGCTGTTATCATTTACATTGCCAAGGTCTTGTGCAGTTTGTTATTTGGAAATAGACAGCTGAAAAATTCATACATTGTTTCATTCATATCCTAGGGGATTACTGGATTAAGAGAGAGTATAAAATGGACATAAACATTGGAATACTATGCGATGATTTAATTAGAAACATATAATACTTTTGAAAATTTTCCTCAATATAAAAATTTTGAAATAATTTAAGAGATTTGCCTCAATTAAAGGAAATCTTTAATTGCCCAAAGTTTTATATATCATAAACGACAGGCTTTAGTATTTCAAAGAGAATGAGAAAACATTACTGTGGATACTGTATCCAATTTCCTTTTTCAATTTATTTACACAGAATCCTAACCACACTTGGAATGTGCAAGAAGAAGTAATCACGAGTAACAGACTGAAGACTTCTATGCATCATAATTAGAAATACCATGAAAGTTGTTCAAAGTAAACTAGTTATACAATGCACACAATGAAGATACTTCAAGTAGCAGTAGGGGGAAAGTTATACACATCTTTGATAGTACAAATTGTACTTGAAGTTCATGTATATCTTAAAGTCATGTGATAGTAAATTAAACAAGATGACATGTTTTAACCAAATTATTGAGGGTTAATATGCACATTAACTTAAATTAAATGATGTATATTTATTAAATGGGAAAAGTTTCTTTAAATTTTAACCATTATACAGACTATATGAGAATAAAGCTTTAATGATTTGCTGAATTAAAATACTTTTAAGTAAAATGACTTCTTTATCATGTAACACATAAAATATTTTTAAACAAAATCCTAAAGGGATTCATTGGATATATCACAGAGAAATGAGTTTATGGATCCAGAATATTTGGGAAGCTCTGGGCTAAAATGTTTTCATTAAAAATTCAGGCATTTGTCATATGTACTGAGTGGGCAAATCTTCATTCCTCTTCTTCTAACTAGATTTAGGCAACAGGAATGTTGCTGAAGATATTTGTTGGTACCTAGAATGAAGTGCAGTGCACACGGGCAGAGGGTATTTTTGATAAGAGGTTTTCCATGGGCCAGGTGACCGTCCCTCATCCACAGGCAACTGTGGCTCTTCTGTGCCCAAGGCTGCCACTGCAGGGCGTGGGCACTAGGGGTGGCTAGCACCAGGTAACGGGAGGCTGGGAGTGGAAACACAATGAGAAAAAGAACGGTACCCATAACATGCCCACAACTACCCAGCCTAATGTGGATTAAAGTTCATGCTTTCAGGACAGGTAATGTTGGGTGTTTGTAAGGCACTGCCTAGAGAGAGTTTGCCCCGGGGCCTATCTAGGCCCCCTTGGAGGTCTGAGGCTTGTTGCCCGGGCAATCACCTTTGCCCTACATCTGCGAACCCCTGGGCAGCGAGCTTCCAAAGATGACAGTGGCATCCAATCCCTTTCCTCAGGTCCCTCGACAATGATTGGCTATTTCCAAACCCTGAATGGCTCCTGATTGGACCATTCAGGAACCACCCCCGATTGGTCACTTTACAAACTCAAATTTGCATATCCCCCCTGATTGGCTGAGACCCATATGGTGTGACTGCCTTAGCCCCTGGAGAGTATATAAAGGTGGCACATGGAGCAGTCTGGGTCCATTCCATCGACTGGGACAGACAAGGAAACAATAAAGAGCTGTTGGGGTAGAGCACTTGGAGTCGACGTCTTCACTGGGAAGAAAGAAGCAAGGAGCCACCATGGGCAGAAGCCTCTGAGCCTGTCTTTCTCAAGGCTTCTCAGAGCAGCCATGGGCATCAGCCTCCTTTCTGGGCAGTGCAGCTCTTGGGTGCTCAGCTCCCTCTCACCAGATAATGGGTCTTCAGTGGCTGGTTCCTACTCACAGCTGGAGCAAGTCCAGCAGCAGGGCAACGCCCACAGGTGTTGGTGAGTCAGGTATGACTCATAGTGACCCTATGTACAACAAAACAAAACACTCACCAATTCTGTGCCAGGAACACGATCATTTTTATGTTTGAGACCATTGTTTAAGACCACTGTGTCAGTCCATCTAGTTCAGGGTCTTCATTTTTTTTTTGCTCACCTTCCCAAACATGATGTCTCTCTCCAGGGATTGGCCTCTCATGTCCAAATGTCCAAAATAGGCGAAACGCAGTCTAGCCATCCTTGCACTGAAGAACCACTCTGGTTGCACTTCTGGCATCAGTGAGCTAAAATGGACTGGCATGAATTAAATAAATATATAATCTACTATGCTTGGATGACTCATTAAAGAAAAATAGGGTTGAATTCATCATCAAAAAAGACATCTCAAGATCTGTCCTAAGTACAATGCTGTCATTGATAGAATAATCTCTATACACCTACAAGGAAAGCCAATTGATATGACAATCATTCAAATTTACACACCCACCACTAAGGCTACAAATGAAGATAGGGAAGATTTTTACCAGCGCCTACAATCTGAAATAGATCAAACATGCAATTAGAATGTACTGATTATTACTGGTGACTGGTATGCAAAAGTTGGAAACAAAGAAAAATGTTTAGCAGTTGGAAAATATGGCCTTCATGATAGAAACAATGCTGGGGATCTCATGATAGAATTTTGTCAGGCCAACGACCTTTTCATTGCAAATACATTTTTTCACCACCACAAATGGCAACAAGGCACATGGAATTCACCAGATGGAACATACAGGAACCAAATTGACTACATATGTGGAAAGAAACTATGGAAAAGATCAATATCAAAAGTCAGAACAAGACCAGGTGCTGTTTGTGGATCAGACCATCAACTGCTCATACTCAGGTTCAAACTGAAACTGAAGAAAATCAGAACAAATGTACAAGGGCCACGGTATAACCTTGAGAATATCCCACCTGAGTTCAAAGACCACGTCAAGAATAGGTTTGATGTGTTAGACACCAATGATCAAAGACCAAATGAGTTGTGGCATGACATCAAAGACATCATCCCTGAGCAAAGCAAAAAGTTATTAAAAGACAGGAAAAAAGGAAAAGAGTAAATTGCATGTCAAAAGAGACTCTGAAATTTGCCCTTAAACATCAAGCAGCTAGAGTAAAAGGAAGAGATGATGAAGTTAAGGAACGAAACAGAAGACAAAATCAAACATTATAATGACATGTACAAAGACCTGGAGATAGAAAACCAGAAGGGAAGAGCATGCTCTGTTTTTCTCAATATTAAAAATTACAGAAAAAAAATTCAAGCCTCAAGTGGCAATATTGAAGAATTCTTCAGGGAAAGTATTAAGTAGTACAAGAAACATCACAAGAAGATGGAAAGAACACACAGTCATACCAAAAAGAATTGGTGGACGATCTGCCATTTCAAGAGGCTGCATATGATCAGGAACCAATGGGACTGAAGAATGAAATGGAAGCTGCCTTGCAAGAATTGGTGAAATATAAGGCTCCAGGAATTGATGGAATACCAACAGAGATGTTTCAATAAATAGATGCAGCACTGGAGGTGCTCACTTATTTATACCAAGCTATTTGGAAACAAGCTACCTGGCCAACTGACAGGAAGAGATCCGTATTTATGCCTATTCCCCATAAAGGTTATCCAACCAAATGTAGAAATTATCAAACAATACCACTAATATTACATGCAATTAAAATTTTACTAAAGATCGTTCAAAACTGACCGTAGCAAGATATTGACAGGGAATTGCCAGAAAATTAGGCTGGATTCAGAAAAGGACATGGAAACAAGGACATCATTGGTGATGTCAGATGGATATCAGCTGAAAGCAGAGAACACCAGGAAGTTGTCCATGATTTATCAACTATACAAAGGCAATTGTGTGGATCATACCAAATTATGGATAGCATTGCAAAAAAAATGGGAATACCTGAGCACTTAATTGTATTCAGAAGAAGTACAGACATGGACCAGGAGGCAATCGTTTGAACAGAACAAGGACACACTGCTGGGTTTAAAGTCAAGAAATGTGTGCGTCAGGGCTGTATCCTTTCACCACACCTCTTCAGTCTCTATGCTGGAAAAATCAAGAGCTGGACTTTATGAGGAAGAACGTGGCATCAGGATTGAAGGAAGACTCATTAACAACCTGTGCTATGCAGATGACACAACTCTGCTTGCTGAAAGTGAAGAGGATTTAAAACATTTACTGATGAAGATCAAACAACACAGCCTTCACTATGGATTGTGCTTCAACATCAAGAAAACAAAAATCCTTACAACTGGGTCTATAAGTAACTCCATGATAAATGGAGAAAAGATTGACATTGTCCAAGATTTTCCTTTACTTGGTTCTACAATCAACACCTGTGGAAGCAGCAGTCAAGAAATCAAAAGATGCATTGCATAGGGAAAGACTATTGCAAAAGACTTCTTTAAAGTGTTGAAAAGTAAAGATGTCACATTGAAGATGAAGGTGTGCCTGACTCATTCCATGATATTTTCACTCACATCATACAGTTGTGAAAGCTAGACATTGAATAGGGGAGACAGGAGAAGAATTGATGCTTTTGAATTATGGTGCTAGAGACGTCTATTGAATATACCATTGACTGCCAAAACCCAACAGATCCCTCCAGAAGAAGTGCAACCAGTGTGCTCCTTGGAAGCAAGGATGGATAGACTGTGTCTTATTTATTGTGGACATATAGTCAGGAGGGATCAATCCCTGGTGAAGGACATCATGTTTGGGAGAGTGGCAGGTCAATGAAAAAAGGAAAACTCTCCACTAGATGGATTGACACAGTGTCTGCAACAATGGGCTTAAACATAAAAACGACAGTGTTTTTGGCACAGAATCGGGGAGTGTTTCACTCTCTTGCACACAGTGTCTCTATGTGTCAGAGCCAACTCAGAGCTCCTAACAATGACAAGAAATCAAAAAAAAAAAAGTGAAGTCTCAGCTTTGTCATGGAGTCACCTGATTAGAGGCTGGAGCCCGTCTGAGAAGAGGAGTTTTGGTTTGCAGGTTGGTATGGCTTCAACTTTAGTCATCTTTAGATATTTCAGGTGGTGATTTGGGGGTCACTGTTTCGGGCATGCCTCCCCACAGCTTACCACAGCTGAGGAGCAAGAGGCTGCAAAGGATCAGGAACCAAGCTTCTGTTTAGTTCCTTAACTTCATCATATTTTCCTTTTACTTTAGCTGTTTGATGTTTAAGGGCAAATTTCAGTCTTGCAGGACATTTTCTTGGAGTCCTCCTTTCTCAAGAGGAAACAATTTGGACCGGGATTTGCCTGTCTTTTGGCCTGGTTCCTCACTCCTAGTACCTCTTCATCTGCTGCTCAGTGGGGTTACCTTGGCTAGCATTCTTTTGTCCCTGGGTGGGTTGGGTCTTGGGACTACAGCCACATGAGCACGCAGAGACAAAACTGCTATTGGACATCCTAGGCTGACTGAAAGGGGACCGCGGGCCCCTAGCTGGGTGTGAAGCTTATGCCAAATTGCTCTACTTTTAAAATCTTTCACTGACAACGGATAGTGGTGACAACTTTTCTCCAGCTGACCTCACGTTGCCAGCACACAAACCACCCTCAAGAGCGTGTTCCCGATGTCTATTCACTCTTGCCTTTTGTGAGCACCATCTAAACCATAGCCTGCAGCCATAGCCCTGTGGCATCCGATCCCATCAGATCTTGGAAGCTAAGCAGGGTCGGGCCTGGTTAGTACCTGGATGGGAGACTGCCTGGGAACACCAGGTGCTACAGGCTTGGGAGAAGGACCTGGGAACCCCCTCCCAAAAATCAACCTGCCATTGAAAACCCTATGAACAGCAGAGAAGCACTGACAATAGTGTTTCCCCTGTTGTACAGAGGGTCGCTATGAGTCGGATACCGACTCGACGGCACCTAACAACAACATCTAAGCCATACTCCCAGCCCAGTTTTTTAGTTTCTGTTTTGAGTCAGGGTCTCGCGAAGTTCTTCAGGCTGCCTCTTGGCCTTGAACTTGGGATCCTCCTGCCTCTGCTTCCCAAGTCGCTGGGATTAACGGCGTGCCTCACTGCGCCGGCTGCCTGGTCATCTATATTTTAATGGAGGTTATTCAGCCCCCTGACATATAGGTGCAGAACTGAAGCTCATTCTAATGCTAGAGTTGAGTCCAGATCCAAGGCTCCCATGGTGCTAAGTGGGGCCGCATGGCACCCCTCGCTTCCCCTCCCGCCCTGGTGCTGGCTCGGTACGGGGTTGCAGGAGCCTGCATTACACCAGTGGGGTGGGTCTGCGAATCTCTCTCCTCCTCCCTGGGCCCCATGAGAAACTGTCAGTGGAGGAGGTGGAAGGTGTGGTAGGAGGGCGGGTAGGTTCCGGGCAGGTACAGACCAGGCAGTGTATCCTCATGATCCAGGACAGCTCTGATGCTCAGCACCTTCCCTGGTGGCTCCCCAACACACACACACCCAGAGGCATCCCCAGGAAGCCCCAGGAAGCCCTAGGCCCCCAGGCAGTGGCTCCTCTGTCCCTTGAGCCTCCTGAGCTCTTCCGACGGGCTCGCCCACACTCGCGCCCGTCAGACCCTCCATCCTCAGCTGGGAGGTGGGCTTCTCCTTACACTGCCACTCTGCACTCTGCAAGGCATCCTGCACCCTTCTATCCACCCCCGTGACTCTGGTGCCCCCAGACAGCCTGTCATTATTTCCGCCGAATGTCCCCTCCTCAGCCCCAGCCGGACCCTGATGGTCCTGGGCACCCAGAGCCCAGAACTGCTCCCTAGTGTCCATTTTCACTCCTTCCTGCTGCCTCATGGGATCCCAATTGCCCCCCCCCCCAAAGTGCCTCCTGTGGCTTCCAGACATAAAGCGAATCTATGTGTCAGAGGACATGGTCCGCCTTGGCGTGGACATCTAACAGACTCTCCTCTAAAACGTGTGATTCAGGTACGAGCAGGTGCTATTTCCACCAAACAGGAGGTACATAACATCTGGATAAACAGCCAGTGGAAAAGACCGCCTTGCCCTTTCTGAAGGGCAATGAGTTCAGGACAGCAGGGAGAGGTTTCTTGATGCTGTCTTCTGGATCCCAAATAAGGTTAGGTAAGGATGCCTCCAAAAGTCTGAAACACTGTTACATTCCCTGCTAGGACGACAGAAAGAGAAAGAATGTTGCAGGAAAAAAAATATGTTCGGCATGCAAAACTTTGAGACAAACCTTGATGACTGCAGCCAAAATCAGCTCTGTGGAAGTTTTAAAAGGTCACGGAACTGGAGAAGTCACCAAACAGAAAGTAAAGAGATCATACCGGCACTTTTAATCCTTCCCTTCACATTGCCTCAGAAAAGGAACAGAACCAACCAAGCGAAAAACAGTGAAGATCTTTGTGTTCTTGTTGTTGTCAGGGGCTTTTGAGTCCGGTCCGACTCATAGCGACCCTGTGTACCACAGAACGAAATCCTCTCCAACATTGTGCCATGCCCCGCACTATTGTCAGTGCTTCTCTGCCACTCATTAAGAAGATTACCATCCTCAGGGATCTGACTACGTTAGAAAGGAAAGAGAATTCCTCATGGGATTGGAGCGAGAACTTCCGGTGAGTAAAATCAGCTAATCTGGCAATGCTGTTGGCAGTAGCTTCCTCCTGGTAAGACATCTGCTGGTCCAAGGAATCTGAGTATGTCTCACACCCCTCTGCCTGTCCTGTGAATCAACTGAAGGCAAGCTGTAGGCTCCGCGCTCGGGGCACGGGATCTGCTGGTGCTTCTCAGCTCCGTTTGGATTCACCTCCTCTATTTGAAAAGCCGGCTCTGCGTGGGCTCCCACCGTGCTCCAGGTCTGAGAGTCGGCGCCAGCACCAGCCAGGAGCACAGCCTCCCCGGAAGCCGAATGGAAACCAGCTGACCTCCGTCCTGGCTGACCTGCGCCCTGGCTGAGAACTTGATCAGAATATGAACTTTAGACAGCAGCCTGGACAGAAACCCACGTGAAGGGCTGTGCTGAGGACCTTTCTCACTGGAAAGCAATTCCTTCAGATTTTGCACTGATACGATGTTATTGTTGTTGTTGTTAGGTGCTGTCAAGTCGGTACCCGACCCATAGTGACCCTCATAGGGTTTTCAATGGCTGACTGTTTCGGGATTGCCTTGGGAGTGGATTGCCAGGCCCTTCTCCCATTTTTGTGGTACTGGGAATTGAACTCGGGACCTCAGAGACTGCAGCGCAGCACTCACCTCTCAAGTCAGACGCCATTGTTCTCATAGTGCGTTGGGGTCAATGAGCTCAGCATGTTGTTCTGGGGTGACAGGAGGCTAAAGAAGGCTCTTGTCTGCCTCCCTATTTTGAAATTTTTACTCTTTCCACACATCAAGACAGGAGTCGCCCAGCGCAACACAGAGGCCGTTCCCTGTCTGTTTTGGGTTCCCTAAACAAATGACTCTCCTTCCACAGGGCAGTGATGTGCTCGCCCCGGGAATTGTTCCCAGTCAGAACAGACTCTCACGTCGGGCCCGATGGGGCTCCAGCCGTCCACATTCAGAGCGGGGGCCCCCTTCCCTCAGTTTCGCCGGCATCTCTCACCACGAATCATTTATTATCCTGAAGCGCTCTTCTCGGATGCATTATGTTGGGAGCTGACTAGGAAGAGCCCCTCCATTTCTCTGGGGGAGCCAAGGACGGGTCCCCATTGTCAGAAGCCGCGGGGGATGAAAATACTTGGCATGGCCTCGCGCTTTGCTTGGGAAAGTGCTCTGTGGCCCAGTGCGGGGAAACAATGTGCGAACAGAGAGCCAAGCTGCAGCCCCAGGGTCTGCCCGGTCGCCACAGAACCCCCCGGCTACGGCATGGATGACAGAGTAGCCGAGGAAATGGGTTCCCAGGGAGCGTGCGCCAGGGAATTTCAATAGGGATCAAGGTGGCCCTCTCCAAGACGGGCGTGAGCTGCATCTGCCGTAACCAAGTCCCCAGTCTACTGATGCTGCTTTCACATAGCGAGGTCCAAAGAACTGCAGAGGAAGCGCTTTTGTGTCAGACAAAGTGAAGCCTTTGCAAAAATGCCTTACTCGGGAGGAAGGCTCTTTGAGAACCTCAATCCATCGCCCATCTCCGGGGTGCAAATGCACAGGAACACGTGAGAAATGTGTGCAAGAACTTGAGGACGGCCCACATCACCAAAGGCACCCACCATCACCACCAAAGGCAGCCACCATCGCCGCCAAAGGCCAAGGCACGGGCAGGTGGTGAACACCCGAATTCAGTTACGCCTAATGGGTTTCAATTAATAGAAAAAGTTAAACAGCTAAGCTGGGTGCAGTGGTGCACACCTGTAATCCCAGAGGCTCAGGAGGTAGAGGCAGGAGGATCGCAGGTTCGAGACCAGAGGCAATCTTTGTAATTTAGCGAGACCCTGTCTCAAAAAGTAAAAAAATGAGCTGGGGGTGCAGTTCAGTGGTCCAGCACTTGCAGAGCATGCAAGCGTGAGGCCCTGGGTTCAAACCCCGGTATCGAAAAAAAAAAAAAGAAAAAAAAGAAAGGAAAAGTTAAGCAGCTCAAAATTTCCCACTTGGTAACCAAACACCATCACCCTTAAAATTATCCTCCTAGACTGCTTTTAGGGTGCTTCGGAGGGGGTGATGGGGAGGAGCTCCACAGGGGAGCCTTGACTCCATGGGCTGTCCTGGGAGACGCTGGTCTCCTCCCAAGCTGCTCACTCAAATATGCACAAACACAGCTGTCCCTACGTCCTGATGGGGTGTGTTTGTGTGTGTGTGTGTGTGTGTGTGTGTGTGTGCGCGCGCGCGCGGTGCTGCCTTGGCTCGCCACAACAGTTAACCACACACTTGGAGGCTTCACAAAACAGAAATCTCCTCTGTCCAGCTGCAGGGTTTAGAAGTCCAAGACCAAAGTGCCAGCCACCCCGAGCTCAGCGCCTGACGCCCACGAAGGCCCCTCCCTGTCCTCTGCCTGCTCCTGGTGGCAGCGGACGTCTCATGGCTGACAGCGAGGCACTGCCTCCCCCTGCAAGTGTATCTTCTCCCGGTGGCTCTGGGATCCTGGGTCACAGCCCCCACAACGACCTCAACTCACTTCCTCACCTCTACCAACACCTGGTTTCCACGTGAGATCACACGGAGTTCAAACTTCCAACTTGCTGTGTTTTGGGCAGCGGGCAGGGTGTCAGGTGCAGTGCAAGTCCTAACATCCTACACGACGCGCAGATGGACTCTGTGATGTTACACTCAGCGTTTCTCCTTTCTTCAAATAAAATCCATTGCCGAAGCGCCAGGTTTTCCTTCAATTTGGGGCCAGGAGTTTGTCAGAAGACGTCAGTTCTGTGACAGGGCCACTGAAATTATGTCTGGGAGATTATCTGGCATTGTCTTATTTATGGGTGGGAACGGCAACCTTTCCCGCCTGCTATCTCCTGGCAGGAGCCAGAAGTCATGGAATCCATTTTTAAAATGGCATCAGGACACATCAGCGAGTACACAAATAACAGCAGTGACATTTCCCAGGATAACAGACGCACTAAAGGAAGAGGGTAGGGAGGACAAGATGGCCTGGGCGTAGCGGACGGTGGGGTCTGTGGCGATCACCATTTGAAAGTGGTGGAGAGACGGCAAAATCAGTTAATGTACCGCAGACAGGCAACTGAGTATCCATCACGCAGTAACCTGTGCGTTAAACACTATAAAAAAAAAATCTGATGGAGGTCCTACCTCCCAGATCAGGAAATGAAACTGACAGATGTCTATGCAAACAGAAGATAATCTTCACAGTCACAGGCCAAGAAGACTTCTGGAAAATTAAGGGACAAAAGGAAATATGAAAAAAATTAAATTTATAGCCATAGCCAAGTGAAGAGCTCCGCAGTGACAAGATCCCTTAAATGAGGTGAGAGTCAGGGAGAAGCCTTGGGGGAACCAGGGTGCTTCAGAAGTCACAGAGGAGGAGCCTGTGTTACCCGGGCAGTTAGGACGCACAGGGTCCAATAGGGAAACTGGACATAGCGCCTTTCACAGGACGTGGAAGAAACAGGAAGTATCGGGAGTATGTGGGGGAGGGGGGCCCGGCCACCCTAGCAGAGACACAGGTGCAGAGAGCATCTAACGGATCATTTTCTCACTTGCACTCGCCATGGGGCACACCTGGTTTCTGCACATCGCTCCATGGCTCTTGTGTTGGCAGCTTGGTCCTCCGAGTGGTGACCAGGGGTGGTGGGACCTTCTAGAGGCAGGGCTTGTGAGAGGCCATGAGGTCCCTGAGGGCTGCGTTAGCCACGTTTCCTTGCAGAGACAAAATACTTGAGAAAATCAACTAGAAGGCAAGGATGGTTGGGCTCCTGGTGAGCAGAGGGTTCAGTCCGTCTCTGGTTGGCCTCCTCACGCTTAGGCCTGTAACAAGATGGAAATGTCGTGGAGAAGGGCACGCTGCAGGAGACCGGCTCACTTTCTGGCAGCCAGGGAGCAGGAAGGAAGAGAGAGGAAGGAGCCAGGGCCAAGACATACCCTTCAAATACACCCTTCAAATGCCTGAGTCCAGCCACCTGCCTCCTCCAACCAGGCCCCACCTCCTAATAGCCCATTCAGCTAGGAAGCCAGAGCCTTGTGACCCACTCCTCTTGAAAAGCCCATCAGCTGGGCATCTAACCTTCAATAGATGAAGCTTTGGGACCATTTTATATCTTAACCGTAACACAGCGTTAACCTCAGAAGAGAATAAATTACTTCCCACGGGCTCCCTGTTAGCACCAGAAAGAGGGAGCCACTACAAAGGAGCAAGGTGACCTGAGTCTCTCTGGCTTCCCCTCTCACCACACAATTGCTCTGGGGGACTTTCTTGCCACAGTGATGCCATTTAACATGAGACCCTGACAATAAGTTGCGTCAGTGGGGCCACCTGATCTTAGTCTTTCATCCTTCAAAACTGTGTGTCTCACAAAACTCTTTTCTTTATAAAATACCCAGCTGAAGTTGTTTGTTATAGCTTTAGAAATTGAGAATATATCAATACTTATTTGCTCAATGGAAAGAACATGCGCAATGGAATTGTTGTTGCTATTAGGTGCTATCAAGCGAGCTCTGACTCTTAGGGACCCTAGGTACAGCAGAATGAAACAGGCTCCAATTCTGTGCCAGGCATACGATCTTTTTTATGTTTAAGCCCATTGTAGTAGACACTGTGTCAATCCATCTAGTTGAGAGCCTTCCTTTTTTTTGTTGACCTGCCACTCTCCCAAACATGATAACCTTCTCCAGGGATTGGTCTCTTCTGACTACATGTCTAAAATACAGAGTCTAGACATCCTTGCCTGCTGCTGTAGCCCTGTGGCATCTGATCCCGTCAGATCTCAGAAGCTAAGCAGGGCCGGGCTTGGTTAGTACCTGGATGGGAGACCACCTGGGAACACCAGAAGCTGTAGGCTTGGAGGAAGGACCTGGCAACCCCCTCCCAAAAAATCTTTCTGCCATTGAAAACCCTATGAACAGCAGAGAAGCACTGACAATAGTGTTTCCCCTGCTGTACAGAGGGTTGCTATGAGTCGGATACAGACTCGACGGCACCTAACAACAACAACAACAACAGACATCCTTGCTGCCAAGAAGCACTCTGGTTGCACTTCTTCTAGGACAGATCTGTTCATTCTTTTGGCAATCCATGGTATGTTCAATAGTTGTCTCCAGCACCATCATGCAAAAGCACCAATTCTTCTTCTGTCTCCCTCACTCGATGCCCAGCTTTCACAACCACTGGATGCAAGTGAAAATACCAAGGCCTGAGTCAGGCGCACCCTTGTCTTCCATGTGACATCTTTCCTTTTCAATACTTTAAAGAGGTCTGTTGCAACATCTTTTCCCAATGCAATGCATCTTTTTATTTCTTAACTGCCGCTTCTGTGGGTGCTGATTGTAGAGCAAAATCTTAGAAAATCTCATGAAGTTACTGACTCAGATGTAAGGATTTTTGTTTTGTTGATTTTGAGGCACAATCTATACGGAAAGTTTTGTTCTTTGTTCGTCTTCAGTAAATGCTTCAAATCCTGTTCACTTTCAGCAAGCAGAGTTGTGTCATCTGCATAAAGTCGGTTGTTAATGAGTCTTCCTCCTATCCTTATGCCATGTTCTTCTTCATAAAGTCCAGCTTCTAGGATTAATTGCTCGGCACAGAGACTGAAGAGGTACTGTGGAAGGATACAGCCCTGACCCACACGTTTGGGGCTGGGGTTTAGCTCATTTGGTAGTAGGCTACTCCTGTACTTTTGAGGACCCAGGTTCAATCCCCAGCACCAAAATAAATAAATAAGTAAATAAGTAAATAAATAAATAAATAAATAATTTTTAAAAATTTTAAAAAATTAGAGAAAGACATGACAGCCCACTCCCAAAACAATCCTGAAACAATCAGCCATTGAAAGCCCTATGAGTATCTCTGAGTCGGACATGACTCAACAGCACCTAACAACAACAACAAGTTGGAATTCTGGCATTGATCAAATTAGATACCAATCTATTTGGCTGCGAAGTGTGCTATTTCCCAAAGGTGATTCAGAGATCACCAGCACTCCTGGTGGGTAACTTTCAAAGGCCAGAAGCTGTGGGAGTGGGACCCGAGTAGGACCAAGGGGATGAGGCTGTCATCTCAGCAGAGATTGTGGGCACAGTGTTGAACCAAAGAGGATTATTTTCAGGTCTTTAACAGCATCTGTGTTGTTATGTTTTGGACTTGCTTGAGACCCATTGGGCTGGGATTTAGCTCAGTTGGTAGAGCGCTACTCTGCAGTCTCTGAGGTCCCAGGTTCAATTCCCAGCACCGCAAAATGGGAGAAGGACGTGGCAACTCCCAAGGCAATCCCGAAACAGTCAGCCATTTGAAACCCTATGAGGGTCGCTATGAGTCGGATACCGACTCGATGGCACCTAACAACAACAACAACAATGAGACCCATTACCTCTCCCTTCTTTCCTATTTCTCCCTTCTAGAATGGGCATTTCTGTACTATGCCTTCCCTACCTCTGTATTTCAGAAAGCACATAATTTGCCTGGCTGCACAGGTTTGCTGTTGGAGAGAAAGCCTTCATCAGAATGAATTGTAACTTGAGTCTCACCCACATTATTTAGATGACTTAAGGATGCTACTTTAAACTTCAGAGCTGATGTTGGAACAGAGTAAGACATTTGGGGCTGTTTGTTTGGAATGGACATCTTTTCTGTGTGAGACAGACATGGATTTTGGTGGACCAGGGGATGAATACTTTGGACCGAATCATTTCTCTCCCAAGTGTATATTGTTCTTGTTAGGTGCCGTCGAGTCAGTATCCGACTCATAGCAACTGTCATAGGGTTTTCAATGGCTGACTGTTTCGGGGTTGCCTTGGGAGTGGATTGCCAGGCCCTTCTCCCATTTTAGCCATGCTGGGAATAGAACTCGGGACCTCAGAGACTGCAGCGCAGCGCTCTACCAACTGAGCTAAATCCCAACCCTTTATTGAAGCCTTAATTCAAAATGTGATGATATTTGGAGTTTGGGCCTTTGAGAAGTAATTAGGGTTAGATAATATCATAAGGATGGGTTACTGAGATGAAATTAGTGTCCTTTAAAAATCATTTAAGTTATTAATTAGCATTCGGTATGATCGTTCAATATGAGATTTTCATACAGCCGTGTCATGTCTTTTGTGCTTTTTCTCTCCCTCTTTAACTGCCATTTTGTTCCCACCCCTCCCACGAATCCCCTCCCTGCTCTAGATATCCACCCTTGTACTTTCCAATCTTGCATACACATATATTGATATTTTTATTTTTAGATAAGTCCAGCTTCCACATGTGAGGCTTTCTGAGTCTGGCTTATTTCACTTAAAATGATCTCTAGATACATCCATTTTCCTGGGAATGAAATAATTTTATTCTTCTTTATGGCTGAGTAATATTCTGGTGTATATATACTACATTTTAAAATCCATTCATCTGTTGATGGACATCTGGATTGATTTCATATATTTGCAATTGTGAATTGGGCTGCAATGAACTTGGAGGTACAAATGTCCCTGTGGTAGGATGACTTGGGTTCCATTGCTTCCATGCCCAAGAGGGATACATCAAGGTCTATTTTTAGTATTCTGTGGAACTTCCATATGGATTTCCATAAAGGATGTACCAGTTTATAGTCCCAGCAACAATGTATGAAGGTTCTTTCTTCCAATATCATTGTCAGCATTTGTTTTTTGTTTTGCTGATAATTTTGACTTAAGCAATATGGAATCTCAGTATAGTTTTGATTTGCATTTCCATAATGGCTAAAGACATTGAACATTTTTTCATATGCTTATTGATTATTCATATTTTTTCTTTTTTATTGGAATTTTTTAATGTACCCCTTAATGAGATTCATTCTGACATGCTTTTCATTGTGACATTTCCATATATGCATTTTGATGTACATTATTCATATAGGTTCCCCCTTACCCTCTTGGACGCTTCCTCCCCTAATCCCTCCCTCCCCATCTAAGTCTTCTGTCATTTATTTGGTAATATTTTTCTATATGTCCTTGGGTTCCAGTTCTGTTTACGATAGAATCTTTTCCTGCAGTGAATTTTGTTTTTATCTTGTCAGATGTAATTTTCTTTTGAGAACCATCTGTTTAGTTCGCTTTCCCACTTATGGGTTTGATTATTTTTTGGTACTTAACCTTTTTAATTCTTTATGTATCCTAGATATTAGTCACCTATTGGATATAGAGGGCTGGGATTTGGCTCAGTGGGTAGAGCGCTGCGCTGCAGTCTCTGAGGTCCCGAGTTCAATTCCCAGCACCGCAAAAATGGGAGAAGGACCTGGCAATCCACTCCCAAGACAATCCCGAAGCACTCAGCCATTGAAAACCCTATGAGGGTCGCTATGAGTCAGATACCGACTCGACGGCACCTAACAACAACAACAACAATTGGATGTAGACTGTGGTAAGATTTTCTCCCATTCTGTAGGTTCTTTCTTTAGTCTATTGATTGTTTCCTTTGCTGTGCAGAAACTTTTTAATTTTGTGTAGTCCCATTAGTCAACTCTCACTAATATTTCCTGGGCTATTAGACATCTTTTAATAAAGTGCTTGCCTATGCCTGTGTGTTGAAGAGGTTTCTATACATTTTATTCCAGTAGTTTTAAAATTTCCAATTGTACATTAAGACTGTTGATCCATTTTGAATTTGTTTTTGTACAGTGTGAAAGATGGGGACCCCCTTTTCATTCTTTGACATGTGGATATCCAGTTTTCCTAGCATCATTTGTTGAAGAGCCTGTCATTTTTCCAATGTACATTTTTTGCGCCAATATTAAAAATCAGGTGTTTGTAGCTGCGTTGGTTTATTTTTGAGTTCTCTGTTCTATTCCATTGATCTCCATGCCGTTTTTGTGTCAGTACCGAACTATTTTTGCTAATGTGGCCCTGTAATATAATTTCATGTCAAGTATTGTGATTCCCTTTGCAGTGCTCTTTCTGCTCAGGATTGCTTTGAGTACTTGGGGTCATTTGTGTTTCCAGATGAATTTTAGAATTCTTTCCTATTTCTATAAAACATGTCATTGGAGTAATAGTGGAGATTGCATTGAATCTGTAGATTGCTTTTGGTACTATAGCAATATTCACAATATTTTTGTTTGTTTGTTTTTTGTTTTTTGCAGTATTGGGGGTTGACCAGGGTGTCGTGCTTGCATGCTTTGCAAGTGCTAGACCACTGAGCTGCACACCCAGCCCTTTCTTTTTTGTTTTTTTCCTTTTTGGGACAGGGTCTTGCTAGGTTACACAGACTGCCTCCAGTCATGAACTTGTGATCCTCCTGCCTCCGCCTCCCGGGCCACTGGGATTACAGGCATGAGCCACTGTGCCTGGCTGATATTCACAATATTATTTCTGCTGATCCATGAGCAAGGGAGGTCTTTCCATCTTCTAAAGTCTTCTTCAATTTCATTTAGTTTTGAAGTTTTCACTGCATTGGTCATTCAGTTTCTTGGTTAGATTTACTTTTAGATGTTTTGTTTTTTGAGGTTATCATGAATGAGATTTTTTTCCCTCTCATTCTGTTGGTTGTTGGCATATAGAAATATGACTTTTTTTTAAGTAATTGGGGGTTGTACCCAGGGCCTTATACATACTTTGTAAGTGCTTCACCAATGGGCTGCGTCCCCAACCCATTTTTTTAATTTTTTCTTGAAGCAAGGTCTCATTAAGTTACATCGGTGGCCTCTGGCCTCCAATATGTGATCCTCCTGCCTCTGCCTCCCAAGTCACCTTGAAGACAGTTTGGTATCCTGTTACTTTGCTGAAAGTACTTATTAGAGCTAAGAGTTTTCTGGTGGAATCTTTGTTATTGTTGTTGTTAGGCGCCATTGAGTCGGTGTCCAACTCATTGTGACCCTAAGTACAACAGGTGAAACACTATTATCAGTGCTTCTCTGCTATTCATAGGGTTTTCAATGGCTGATCGTTTTTTGGGAGTGGGTTGCTGAGTCCTTCTCTCAAGCTTGCAGCACCTGGTGTTCCTAGGTGGTCTCCCATCCACGGACTAACCAGCTCGACCCTACTTAGCTTCCGGGATCTGATGGGATAAGTCACCACAGCAGTGTGGCTGCAGGAGATGGGGTCTTCAGGATCTTTTAATTATAGGATCATGTCATATGCACAAAGGGATAATTTGACTTCTTTGATTCCTATTTGTACTCGTTTTATTTTTTTCTCTTGCCTTATTGCTCTGGCTAGAATTTCAATGACGATATTGAATAAAACTGGAGAGAGTAATCATCCTTGTCTCATTCCTGATTTTAAAGAGGATGCTTTCAGTTTTCTCATTTAGTATAAAGTTGCCTGTTGGTTTGTCATATGTAGTCTTTATAATGTTGAGGAGCATTTCTTCTATTCCTAATTTCTTTAAGGCTTTTATCATGAAATGATGTTGAATTTTATCAAAAACCCTTTCTGCATCTGTTGAGAAGTTGATGTGACTTCTGCCTCTGAGTCTATTTATGTGATGAATTACACTTATTGACTTGAATGTATTGAACCAGACTTGCATCTATAGAGTGAAATCTACTTGGTCATGGCCTGTGGTCTTTTTTATGTGTTACTATATTCGGTTTACAAGTATTTCACTGAGGATTTTTGGTCTACCATTTTCATTTTTATTGTTGCTGTGTCCTTATCTGGTTTTGTATCTGGGCGGTACAGGCTTTGTAGGATAGGTTTGGTAGTAGAAGTTCCTATTCTAGTTTAGGGAATAGTTTGAGGGATGAAAAGTAGCTCTTCTTAAAAGGCTTTGTAGAATTTGGCTTTAAGCCCATCAGGTACCGGGATTGATTTTGTTGGGAGATTATTTCTGCCCCAATTTTCTTACTTGTTATACTGTCGTTGTTAGGTGTCATCGAGTTGGTGTCTGACTCATAGTGACCCTAGGTACAATAGGCAAAACACTACTGTCATATTTCTCTGCTATTCATAGGGTTTTCAATGGCTGATTGTTTTTTGGGAGTGGGTTGGGTCCGTCTCCCAAACCTACAGAACCTGATGTTCCCAGGCAGTCTCCCATCCAAGGACTAACCAGGCTCAACCCTGGTTAGCTTCAGAGATATGATGGGATTGGACGCCACAGTGGTAAAGCTACAGCTACTCATTATAGTTCCGTTCAAATAATTTATATCCTCTTGATTTAACTTTGGTTGGTCGTGTGTGTTAAGAAATTTATCCTTTTCTTCTGTATTTTCCTTTTTGAGGGAGGACAATGTCTTCAAAGTAATCTCTGATGATCCTCTATTTGTCGGTGTCTGTTGTAACAACCCCTGTCTCATCTCTAGTTTTATTAAATTGTATTTTCTCTTTCTTTTGGTTAGCTTGGCTGAGGGTTTGTCTGTCTCGTTTATCTTTTCAAAGAACCAACTTCTCATTTCATTGACTCTTTGTGTTGTTCTTTTACTTTCCATTTCATTGATTTTGTCCCTGATCTTAATTACTTCTTCCCGTCCACTGATTTTGGAGCTGACTTGTGTTGTTTTTCTAATACCCTAACATGCATCATTAAGTTTTTATTTGGGATTTCTCTTACTTTTTTAAGCACTCATAGCTATAAATTTCCCCCATAGGGCTGACTTTGGTATGTCCCCAAAGTTCAGTTCTGGTAGATGACGTTTCCATTTTTGTTGGCTTCTAGGATAGTTAAAAATTTTCTTCCCTGATTTCTTCAATCCCCCGCTGATTATTCAAAAGTGTGTTATTCACTTTTTATCTATTTGTATTGTTTTGTATTTTCTCTTAGTATTGATTTTAAATATCTTGTATTTTTATGACTTTTTCTTACCTAAAATACGGTCCATTTAGAATAAGTTCCATATGGTGTTGAAAAGAATGTGTATCCTGCATCTGTTGGGTGAAATGTTCTGTGGAGGTTTGTTAAATCCATTTGGTCTGTGGTTGTTGTTGTTGTTATTGTTAGGTGCCGTCGAGTCAGTATCTGACTCATAGCGACCCTCACAGGGTTTTCAATGGCTGACTGTTTTGGGATTGCCTGGGGAGTGGATTGCCAGGCCCTTCTCCCATATCTATTGCTGTTTAGGGTGCTGAAATCACCCATTATTATTGAGTCAAGACCTGTCTGTTCCTTTATGGCCAGGAGTGGTCATCTTATGAAATTCAACGTGCCATTGTTTGGTGCATAACTATTTACGATTATTCTGTTTTCTTGATTATTCCCTTTATTAGTTTGTAGTGACCTTGTTTGCCTCTTCTGATTAATTTTGGTCCAAAGTCTATTTTGTTCAATAACTGTATAGCAACTTCTGTGTGTTTTGTTATTGTTGCTGCTGTTATTTGTTTGTTTGTTTTGCTTTCCCATGCTTGGTTAATTGTTTTCCATCCATTCATTTTTCAGTTAGTGTGCATCTTTTCCAGTAAGTTGTGCCTTTCTTTGGGGTAACATATAGTTAGATCTTAACTTTTAATCAGTGACCTAGGCTGAGTCTTTAATGGGAAACACTAAGACCATTCATGCCTTCAGCTGTAGCCCTGTGGCATCCGATCCTGTGAGATCTCAGAAGCTAAGCAGGGTCAGGCCTGGTTAGTACTTAGATGGGAGACCTCCTGGGAACACCAAGTGCTGTAGGCTTGGGAGAAGGACCCGGCAACCCACTCCCAAAAATCAATCTGCCATTGAAAACCCTATGAACAGCAGAGAAGCACTGACAATAGTGTTTCACCTGTTGTACGTAGGGTAGCTATGAGTTGGATACTGACTGGATGATACCTAACAACAACAACAACAACAACAACAACAACAACAACAACATTCATATTTAGAAATATTATTGAGAGGAATTTGGTGTTCTGTGTGATTTTGTTGGTAGCTTTCATAACTGACCTGATCGATGATTGTTCCTTTCTTTCTCCTCTGGTCATGTTAGTGGTTTGCTGGTTTATTACATTGGACATATTTACTTTGATTGCAGCTCTAATTCAATCATGTGTTTCTCTCACAGCATTTCTTTCTTGGTGTCATATATTTGTATTTCTTCTTCTGTGTATAGGATCCTGTTAAGTAACTTCTGCAATGCTGGTTTAGTGGTCGTTAATTGATTAAGTGTGTGCTTGTCTTAGAATGTCTTTATTTCTCTATCGATTTTAAAGGATAGCTTTGCTGGAAATTATTAACTTTCAGGGTTTGAAATCTGTCATTCCATGCTTCCTTGGCTTTTAGAGTTGGTGCTGAGAGATCTGATGTTATTTTGATGTATTTAACTTTGTAGGTGCATTGACATTTTTCTCTTGCAGCTTTTAGAGTTGTCTCTTTGCTTTCTATTATTAGCATTTTAACTATAGAGTGATGCAGAGATCTTTTTGGTGATATCTGTTAGAGATTCTAAATGCTGCCTGTGTTTGTGTGTCCATTTCTTCTTCTAACTTTGGTAAGTTTTCTGTTATTATTTCACTGAGTAGATTTCCCATGCGTTTGGTTTTAATCTCAGCTCCTTCTTCTATCCCATGGATTATTAAATTTGTTCTTTTTGTCATGTTCCATGGTGTTTGAAAACTGGGGTCATATTTGTTTATTTTCTTTTTTAAAAACATTAATATCTGTGTGTAGTCTGTCTTCCACTTGTCTTCTATCCCCAATTTCCTTTCGTCTGTTTGATCTATTCTTCTGTGTTACTCTCCAATGTGTTTTTTAACTCAATTTATTCTATCTTTCATTTCTAACATTTCCATTTGTATTTTTTACCTAATTTCAATTTCCTTGCTGAATTTCTCACTAAGAACTTGGATTGACATTCTCAGTTCACTTATTTGCTTATTTATATCTTCCCTGAAGGCATTAATCATTTTTACAATTGTTGTTGTTGTTGTTGTTAGATGCTGTCGAGTTGGAATCCAACTCATAGCGACCCTCTGTACAAAAGGGGAAACACTATTGTCAGTGCTTCTCTGCTGTTCATAGGGTTTTCAATGGCAGATTGATTTTTGGGAGGGGATTTCCAGGTCCTTCTCCCAAGCCTACAGCTTCTGGTGTTCCCAGGTGATCTCCCATCCAGGTACTAACCAGGCCTAATCCTGCTTAGCTTCCAAGACCTGATGGGATTGGATGCCACAGGGCTACCTCTGTAGGCTTTTTACAATTAGATTTTTAAAAATTCTTTGCCCAGTATTCCAGCTGTCTTGGTGCTTTGGCTTCCTTTGTTGGGAAGTTGTGATCTTTTGGAGGCGTCACAGTATCTTACTTTTCTGTGTTTGTTATTTTTCTTTGTCATGGTTTTTGGTTAGCTCATCTTCTGGGTGGGGCTTCTCTCCCACTGGGATGGCCTGTGGCTGAGGTCAGTCCCGATTTCTCCTTCTCATTGCATGAGCTTGCAGTTTTCTGTGTATTGAGGCTGTCTTTTGGGACTTCTGTGCCTTTGCTGACTTTCTGTTAGGGATAAAGTCTATGTTTTCCTGCCCTGCCTCCTTTGCTTCACCTCCTCCCATGGAACCTCCTTCTGATCCTCCATCTTTAATGAAAGTCCTGAAGTTAACGTTCTTATAAGAAGAAAACAGAGCGTTTTTTCTCGGTCTTCATCATGTGAGGACACAGCAGAAGGTACACGTCTTCAAGCCAGGGAGAGAGCCCTCGGCAGAACCCCTCGCTTCTGGAACCCTGACCTCAGAATCCCAGTTTTGAAACCTGTGAGAAAACAAGGTGCCATCATCTAACCCACCAGGTCTACGGCATGTTGTTGTAGAGCCTACAGATTAGACACCATCACATGCATAACCAGCGAAATGGAGCTCATGCCATTTTAGATATTGGCCTCTGTGTCCATCAGCTCTCCTCACTGTGAAGAAACTTCTAGAAAGAGCAAGGATGACTTATTCTCATTCGCAGTTTCAGAGGTCTCTGTCCGTTGTCACTTGGCTCTGTTTGCGGGGGTCATGGTGAGGCAGAACCTCATAGCAAGGACCAAAGCTTCTCGTCTCTGCATGTCTGGGAAGTGAAGACAAGAGAGGAAAGAGTCAGGGTCCCCACACCTCCTTCAAGGACGTGCTCCAATAATCTAACTTCCCCCACCTACTTCCTACCTCTGTAAGGTTCCATCAGTTCCTAACAGCGCCCCAGGCCAGTGACTTGGCCTTCAACCCGTGGGCCTTTGCAAGACACTGAAGATCCAAACACATATTCTGAGGCATCTGAACTCAGAAGAACCAGTGAGTGTCGTGGTGGTGACCAAAATGTTGTGCTTCCTGAGTTAAAGAATTATCTGGAAGAATCAGAATAATCTTTAACTTTAATTTGGGTCGCAGTTATAGTGCAACCTGCCATTGAGCCAAACTGACAGAAGTTATTTTGAATGAACTCAATTATTCAAAGATGATTATTTTTCTAATAACTCTATCCAACCTGGCTGCTGCAGTACCATTGTGGAATCTGATCCTGTCAGATCTTGGAAGCTAAGCAGGGTCGGGCCAGGTTAGTACTTGGATGGGAGACCACCTGGGAACACCAGGCGCTGTAGGCTTGGGAGAAGGACCAGGCAATCCACTCCCAAAAATCAATCCGCCATTGAAAACCCTATGAACAGCAGAGAAGCACTGACAATAATGTTTCATCTGTTGTACATAGGGTCGCTATGAGTCAGATACTGACTCGATGGCACCTAACAACAACAACATGCAACCTAGGATCAGGGATGAAGATTTCCTGGAATCTTTAGAATAATGTTTCATCCAAATAAAGCATATGGTCTAATGGCAGCCTAAGTATTAAAACATTTCCATTTTAATTTTAGAAAGTGTCAAATTGTCAGTCAGTGTGCAGTACTGAAACAAAAGACATGGGATGTTTTTCTTGTGGTCCTGTGATGATGAAAACATGTGTGAAGCCTCTTTCCCACCCCCACTCCAGGGCCGGCATAAGATCTGCCCTTGATCATGAGGTTTTAAACATGAAAGCTTCCGCGAGTCTCCATTGCCCAAGATGAACACAGAATGCTAATGTGCAGCCGCCTGAGACTCTGGAGAAGGAAAGCCTTTTTTTAATTTTAAACTGTTAGTAACCTACTTTTCTTTTTTCTTTTCTTTCTTTCTTTCTTTCTTTCTTTCTTTCTTT
>VMDO01013727.1:0-57135 GCA_007922755.1 Pedetes capensis | reverse complement strand
TTTGAGTCGTGTCACATCATCACGTTGAGCACCCTGGGGTTTTACTCCATTTCCCTCATCACGGTATACTCTACTTGGAGGAGGCAACTCTTCCCCAGTAGTCTTTTGAGTGCCTTCCAACCTGGGGGCCTCATTTTCAGGCACTATATCTGACAGTGTCTCTTTGCTATCCATAGGGTTTTCAATGGCTAGTTGTTTCAGGAGTGGCTCACCAGGTCCACTCCCAGTACCAGAAGAGGTGAACATTATTAGTCATCAAATAAACAATGTTAAAGCCACAGTGACACTATTCTACATCCACAGGAACGTCTGAAGTTAAACAGGCTGGCAATGCAATGCTGGCAAGACTAGGGAGCAACTGAAATTTGCATATATTGCTGATGGGCTATAAAGTGGAGAAATGACGGGCAGTTTCTTGTACTGTTAAATCTAAACTTACCATGCGCTCTAGTAGTTCCACTTGTAGGTATTTCCCCCATGAGAAATAAAAGTCTATATGCACACAAAGACTTGTACAAAATGTTCACAACAGCTTTATTCATGATAGTTCCAAATTGAAACCAATTCAAACATTTATCAACAAGCAATAGCACCCAACAACAACAACAATAACAATAGGTCTGCGGCCTTAGCACCCTGACATCTGATCCTGCCAATATTGGAAGCTAAGCAGGGTTGGGCCTGATTAGCCCTTGGATGGGAGACCACCTGGGCACACCAGGTGCTGTGGGCTAGGGAGAAAGGCCTGGCAGCCCATTTCCAGAACAATCTGCCATTGAAAACCCTATGAATAGCAGAAAAGCACTGACAGTGTCAGGCATAGCACAATGTTGGGCAGTGTTTCATCTGTTGTACATAGGGTCACTATGAATTGACCCAACTCCATGGCACCTAACAACAATAATATATATTGTGCTGGGGTTTAGCTCAGTTACTAGAGTGGCTACTGTGTGCTCTCTGAGGCCCTGGGTTTGATCCACAGCACAGCAAAATGGGAAAAAGACCTGGCAGCCCACTCCTGGAACAGCCATTGAAAACCCTATGAATAGCAGAGAAGCATAGACATAGGGCTGGCATGGCCCAGTGTTGAAGAATGTTCATTCTATTGTACATTAGGCTCACTATGAATTGGTCCTGATTCAAAGGCCCCCAACCCACACCACCACCACCATCACCACCACCACAACATTCAGTGGAATACAACTTGGCAATATAAAGGCACAAACTACTGATATGTTGTTGTTGTTGTTGTTAGGTGCCGTCGAGTCGATATCTGACTCACAGCGACCCTCATAGGGTTTTCAATGGCTGACTGTTTCTGGATTGCCTTGGGAGTGGATTGCCAGGCCCTTCTCCCATTTTCACGGTGCTGGGAATTGAACTCAGGGCCTCAGAGACTGTAGCGCAGCGCTCTACCCACTGAGCTAAATCCCAGCCCAAATGCTGTTATAGACAGTAAAAATGGATGAATTTTAAAAATATTATGCTGAGTGAAAGAAGGCAGGCAAAAAAAAAAAAAAAAAAAAAAGCTCATACTGTACAATTCTATTTAAATGGAAGTCTAGAAAAAAAATCTAATTTATAGTGACAGAAAGCTTATCAGTGGTTATCTAGGTTAGGTGGGGTGGAGGAGTTGTTTACTGATTGAAGAGAGCATAGGAGAATTTTCCAGATGGTGGAAATATTCTGTACCTAGGTTATGGTTACATGAATATATACATCTGCCAAAATTTATCAAGCTGTGTACTTAAAATAGATCCACTTTAATTTTATATAAAGCATATCTTTTTAAGGGGCTGGGATTTAGCTCAGTTGGTAGAGCACCACACTGCAGTCTGTGAGGTCCCAGGTTTGGTTCCCAGCACCATGAAAATGGGAGAAGGATGTGGTAATCCACTCCGGAGGCAATCCTGAAACAAGCAAACATTGACAACCCTATGAGGGTCACTATGAGTTGGATAAGACTCAATAACAGCAACAACAGCAACAACAACAACAAATCTTTTTAAAGTTAATTTAATGGGCCAACTGGTATTAAATGTGTTCAACTTCCTCCTTTCTGTCATGCCCTATGATAATTCAATCTTTAAATTTTCCTGACTTGACTTCAAACATTTCTTTCAAATGAGTTTCTCCTCTTTGTTGCCCAGTCTCAGTTCAGGTCCTCAGTCTCTCTCAGCCGAGCCAACATGAATCTGTCTTACTCCCCTCTGCCACTTGACTCCACCCTACATTTTCCTTCTCTGCACTCCTCATCCTAGCCTACTGCTGCTCCCTGAGGAAATCCTGCCATTAGCTGCCTTTTGCCAATAGGCTAAGAAACAGATTCCTCCTTCCTACCTTCCTGCCTGCCTGCCTGCCTGCCTGCCTGCCTTCCTTCCTTCCTTCCTTCCTTCCTTCCTTCCTTCCTTCCTTCCTTCATTCTTGCCTTCCTTCTTGCCTTCCTGCCTTCCTGCCTTCCTGCCTACCTGCCTTCTTGCCTTCTCTCAACAAATATTTATTGGGAAAAAGAAGACATTTATCACACCATGCGGAGCCATTTCATGAATTGGTCACTTTCAAGTCTCACCTTTGTTCTTATTGTTAGGTGCCCTCAAGTCCTGTCTGACTCATAGCGACCCTCATAGGGTTTTCAATGGCTGATTGTTTCGGGGTTGCCTTGGGAGTGGGTTGCCACATCCTTCTCCCATGAGGCTCACCTTTAGTCACTTTGAACTTTCACAATTACACACCTTTATATATCCTGTACCTATCAACTGTTTTGCTCTTTTCTCTCTCTTCCTATTTATTTCTTAAGATCTAGCTTAGATATTTCCTCCTATGTGAAGATTTTCTCAATTACTCAGTCAGCCATAGGGGTCTCAGACTCTTTTACCTAACCTACTGGCATCTGTTGGTTATCACTTCATTTTTTTTATGAAGTCTGTTTCCCTTTGTAGACTGTGTATGACTTGATGATACAGACTGTGTGTATGCCATTGTTATACCCCTGCCTCTAACAACTAACACATTGGCTTAATGAATGCTTACTAAATCAAAAGAACCAGACACCTACGTTAGCCAGTTTCCTACTGATGAATAAGTTACTGACATAACTTCTCCTATTTGAATTAATTTTCTCTTCTCCTATACTCCCATAACTTTTTATCAGTGCCAGTCTTGAATCACTTATTATTTTCCCACTAGATTGCAGAGCTAAAACCTTTTTGAAGTATTTTAAGTACCTGGAAAAGCATAGAGCATGCGAGCATAAATTCTCAAGTACTCATTCTTATCAAGTCTTAAAATTTTTGCTGTCTCAGGTGTTTTTTGAAAAGCAAATATAACATCTTTTTTTTCCCCTGGTATTGAGGGTTGAACCCAGGGCCTTGAGCTTGCATGCTTTGCAAGTGCTGTACCACTGAGCTGCACATCCAGCCCATTTTTTCACTTTTTGAGATAAGGTCTTGCTAAATTATACAGACTGCCTCTGGTCTCGAACTTGCAATCCTCCTGCCTCTGCCTCCTGAGCTGCTTGGATTACAGGCATAACATAACACCTTTTGATATAGGTGAAGCTGCCTGAGTACCCATTCCCAATGCCATTTGCTTTGTTCATTTTCCACAGCAATTGCTTTCCTAGGTTTGGTGTTTATCATTTATTTGCATATTTTTTTCCCTTTTACTTCTAATTTTTTTTACTGGAAATTTTTATTGTACAACTTAATGTGATTCATTCTGAAATGCATTTCATTATGACATTTCCATGCATTTTGTTGTATATTACACAGATAAATTCCCCCTTACCCTCTTGTGGACTTCCTCCCCCTGTCCCACCCCCCACCAAAGACTTCTCTTCCATTTGCTTGTCTTTTTATGGTAATATTTTTCTATATATCCTTGGGTCCCAATTATGTTTAAGATCAAAACTTTTTTGTAGTGAACTATCTTTTTACATTGTCAGTAATATTACATGAATTTTCTAGCTCATCTATATTATTACCATTCTTTGGTATTATTAGTGTTATTATAATTATTTCCAAGACTATTAAAGTTGGGCTGTTTACCCTGAGGTTACCCCCTCCCCCATTCCTCACTCCTCCTGTTCCTCCTCTCACCCCTCTCCTCTCCCAGGATTTCCTCCTTTTGCTAGATCCCTCCCTCCTTCTTTTACATTCTCCAAATTGTCCCTTCTATGCAAGGTCGACCTTGGCTTTTTTCTTTTTTAATGTTCTGACCTCCACATAGGAATTTTTCCTTCTATAATTTTGATTCAGCTCCCACATATGAGTGAGAACATCTGGTATTTCTCTTTCTGAGCTTGTGTTAGTTCACTTAAAATAATTTTCTCCAGTTCCATCCATTTTGCCCCAAATGGCATTATTTCATTTTTTTGATTGCTGAGTAGTATTCCATTGTGTATATGTAGCATAGGTTTTTTATCCATTCTTCCGTTGATGGGCACTTTGGTTGATTCCATATCCTTGCTATTGTGAAAAGTGCTGCATTGAACATGGAGTTGCAGTTGTCTCTGTGGTATGATGACACATCTCCCTTTGGGTAAATTCCTAATAGTGTTACAGCTCAGTTATACAGTAGATCAATTTTTAGTTTTTTAAGATACCTCCATATTGATTTCCAAAGTGGTTGGACCAATTTACAGCTCCACCAGCAATGTAAGAGTGCTCCCTTTTCTCTGCAACCTTGCTAGCATTTGTTGTTATTTGTTTTATTGATCTTGGCCATTCTTACTGGTGTAAGGTGAAATCTCAGAGTTGTTTTAATTTGCATTTCCCTAATGGCTAGGGACATTGAGCATTTTTTTCATGTGTTTCATAGCTTTAAGGGCCTCTTCATTTGAGAATTGTCTGTTCAGTTCCTTTGCCTATTTGTGCATTGGGTTATTTGTTTTCTTGTGTATTTTTTAAAGTTTTTTACAAATTCTGGTAAATAGACCTGTATAGGATTCACCATGACCAAGTAGGATTTATTCCAAAGAAGCAAGGCTGATTCAACATACGGAAATAAATTAATGTAATCCAACATATCAAGAAACTGGCAAACAAATTGATGCTGAAAAGACCTTCGACAAAGCGCAACACCTCTTACTGATAAAAACCCTGGAGAAGATAAGTATGACAGGCAAATACCTTAACATCATAAAAGTCATCTATGACAGACCTACAGCCAACATTATATTAAATGGAGAAAAACTGAAACCATTTCCTTTAAGATCTGGAATAAGACAAGGATGTCCACTGTCTCCTATTATACTTAACATAGTAATTGAAGTCCTCTCCAGGGCAATCAGACAAGCCAAAGAAATCAAAGGGATATAGATTGGCAATGAAGAGGTCAAATTATCCTTATTTGTAGATGACACGATACTATACCTAAAAGACCCCAAAACCTCATCCAGAAAACTTTTAGATATAATCAACTCCTTCAGCAAAGTGGTAGGCTATAAAAATCAACACACAAAAATTAATAGGTTTCCTTTACATCAACTGTAACCAGGAAGGGAAGGAAATTACAGAAACAATACCTTTCACCATAACCCACCAGAAAATTAAGTACGTTGGAATCAGTCTAACCAAAGACCCTTCAGATCTCTACAAGGAAAATTTCAAAACATCAAAGAAAGAAACCGCAGAGGATACTAAAAAATGGAAGGACCGTCCCTGCTCCTGGATAGGGAGAATCAATATAGTAAAAATGACTATCCTACCAAAAGCAATTCATAGATTTAAAGCAATCCCCATTAAAATTCCATTGACTGACTTTACAGAAATAGAGAAAATGATCCAAAAATTCATATGGAATCACAAAAGACCACATATAGCCAAAACACTCTTAAGCTGCAAAACTAGTGCAGGTGGAATCACAATCCCTGACTTTAAGCTATACTACAGGGCAGTGGTGGCAAAAACAGCTTGGTACTGGCACAAAAATAGGCCTGAAGACACGTGGAACAGAATAGAAGATCCAGAAATACCTCAACACACCTATGTTGTTGTTGTTAGGTGCCGTTGAGTCGTGTCCGATTCATATCGACCCTCATAGGGTTTTCAATGGCTGACTATTTCAGTCAGCCTTGGGAGTGGATTGCCACATCCTTCTCCCATTTTTGTGGTGCTGGGAATCAAACTCAGGACGTCTGAGACTGCAGCACAGCGCTCTACCAACTGAGCTAAATCCCAGCCCCAACCCACCTATAGCCACCTAATTTTCAACAAAGGAGCAAAGCAAGTAAATTAGAAAAAGGATAGCCTTTTCAATAAATGGTGCTGGGAAACATGGGCATCCGCTTATAGAAAAATGAAAACTAACCTGCATCTCTCAATATGCACGAGAGTTAATTCAAAGTGGATAAAAGACCTCAACATAAAACAAAAAACTTTAAAACTAGTAGAAGATAGGATAGGTAATATGCTCCAACATATAGGCATAGGAAAGTATTTCCTTAGTAAGACTCCAGTTGGTCAAGAAATTGCAACAAGAATAGATAAATGGGATTACATGAAATTAAAAAACTTCTGTACAGCAAAGAAAATAATTAACAGAGTCAAGGAAATCCCCACTGAATGAGAAAAAAATTTCACATCCTATGTGCATATTTTTATGCCATGTATATATGAGTTCACAATTCATGGCATGTCTCACATATTTTAAAACTGTTTACAAATAATATAATGCTGCACATATCTGCATTTTGGGTTTGGCTCAACATTATATTATTAGGTTTATCCATGTTGATACATGTAATCTAGTGAGTTAAAGAATGTATGCATGTGTGAGTGTTCAAATAGATGCAATCCAACTCCATGCAGAGTACATTATATAATTTGGTCAGGATTCCTATTGTTTGCTGCGACAATACATGATCCATCATCAGCCTTCCTTCTTTTGGCACTGTACAGGAGACTGTCACAATACAGTACCTATAGCTCTGAAGACACAATACACTAAGAATCAGGCTGGAAATCATCATCAACTAGCTCTAGAGATGGAGGAAATGTGGAAATCTGAAATTTAGCATGGACAAATGTAAGATGCAGCATTAAAAAAAAATTCAATACCACATATAAAATGAGGGAGTGTGACTTGGTAGCAGAACGGACCTTCCTAGTGGGGTGGATGACTTAACAAGTAGGTGAGGCTGCACCTGGAAGCTCCAGTGGTGAGTCCCTGGGGATGGGGACTGCAGTGCGGCTGGGGAGCCCTGGTGTGTGCTCCTCTGGGCTGCTGGCACTCCACCTGGGAGCCAGCCTTCAGTGCCCATGGGGAGCTTGTGCGGAGGAGAAGAACAAGAACAGGTGAAGGAAAAGCTATGTTTCCTTTTGATAGAAAAGGTGGAAGCCATGAGGGATCTTTGTGGTTGATCTCCGTGATCAGAAGGGAGTTTTGTGTGGTCCTGAGAGGGGCTGCACCAGGCCCGCTCCTCTTCCTGAATTCCATCTCAGCACAACCACCCACCCACAAGCCTAACCTGGGCAGAGTCCAGTGTGCTCCCTCATACTCTTCCCCTTCCTTCCTGATGGCTTCCAGCTCCTGCCAGCTCTGCATTCTGACTCCATCATACCTCATCACTCAGCAGCCTCTACTTCATAGTCACTTCCTTGTGTGTGAAACATTCTTCTGTTGGTTTTGTGTGTGTGGCATGTTTTGCTAAATTTCCTCCGACCCCTGAGAATGCCAGGGCATGACCAGATTTTGTGGCGCTTGAAGTGTTTTCAATTTTGAGGACTGTATTGAAAATAGTGCAAAACTATGAATACAAGACCTTTGGTAAGGCCTATAAAAGGAAAAGTATTGTTTTTACAGCAAATCCACTTCAGACTCGCTCTCTTTTTTTTTTTTTTTTTTTTGTCTTCTTAATGCTCATCTTTTACGACACCCACGTGTCTGTCAGCTTCATGTCCTGTGCAGGCTTATGTGTTGCTGGGATGCTGAAAGCTACACCACCAGTATCTCAGATACGAGCAGGGCCACCCATGGTGGACAGATTTCCGCTGAGCTTCCAGACTAAGACAGACTAGGGAGAAGGACATGGCAGCCCACTCCTGAAACAATCTGCCATTGAAAACCCTATGAATAGCGGAGAGTGCTGGAAAATGAGCCCTCCTGGCTGGAAGACATTCAAAAGACAACCAGGGAAGAGTTGCCACTTCAAAGCAGAGTCAACTTTAATGATGGGAATTGAGTAAAGCCCCTGGGACCTCCATTTGCTGATGTGGCACAACTCAAAAAGAAGCATAGTGACTGCAACTGTGGGCTCAACCATAAAAAAAGATCATGTATATGGCACAGTGTTGAATAGTGTTTCGTTCTGCTGTATATATGGTTGCTATGAGTTGGATCCAACTTGACAGCACCTAACAACAACGTCTTCTACCAAGCCATGTGGTGGAACTCCTGAAGACACATCAAAGCCCTTTCCTCTTTAGATGCCTCATACTCCCCTGGCTTTGAGGGTCCCATTGTCACTTTAATTGTCCATGACTAAGTGAAAACTCCCAAGTTTGCAGCTCTGGATCTTATCTCTCTGAGTCCCATTCTCAGGCAGTCAACTCAACTGGAGTATCTTGAAAGCGTTGCGAAGCTCCCATAGCCCAGACTGAATCCTGACCTCCACACTCCGTCTGGTGCCCTTCTAGTGCTCCATGTCACTCAGTGGCACCAGCAGCCACCATCCCCAAAGCAGCGCACTTTACACCATCCTCCACACATCCTTCTCCCCCACTCACCTGCCGTCCAACTCCAGTCCTGTCCCACTGACATTAAGCATCTCTCTTCTCCTCACCATCTTCATTGCCACTCTCTCAGGCACACTCAGAACTTCATCATACCTTGCCTGGGTCACGATAGTGTCCTTTTTCTTTCAAGGCACTTTCTAAAAATGCTTAACTTTGTAAGAGCAGTTTTAGGTTTGCAGCAAAATTGAGAAGAAGGTACAAGGATTTCCCCCATATGCTCCTGCCCTTACCACACACCCACCCCATTATCACCATTGCCCATGAGAGGGATGCATTTGTTACAACTGAGGAACCAAGAACTGACTCATCATAGTTACCCAGAGTCCATACTTACATTAGGGTTCATGCTAGGCAGTATATATTCTATGGTTTGGACACTGTCCATAATAATTGTGCACAGGATAGTTTTACTGCCCTAAACATCTTCTTTACTCTGCCTGGTCTTTACTTGCACATGCCCCAACCCCCTGCTCTTTGTATTATTTCCACAGTTTTGTCTTTTCCAGAATGTCATATGGTTAAAATAACCGAGTAGGTAAAGAATTTGCAGATTGGCTTCTTTCAGTTAGAAAGAAGCATTTAAGTTTCTTCCATGTCTTTTCATGGCTTGAATGCTCATTTTGTTTTAGCACTGAATCATATTTTACCATGTAGTTATACCACAACTTATTTATCCACTCATCTACTGAAGGACATCTTGGCTTCATCCAAGTTTCAGCTTATAGAGTTCCTGTAAACATCCTTGTCTAGGCTTTTGTGTGGGCATAAGCTTTCAAATTCTGTCTGGGGCAAATATTGAGTGTGATTGTTGGATCATATAGTAAGAGTATTTTTGATTCTGCAAGAAAATGCTAACCTGTCTTCCAAAGTGGCTGTCCCATTTTGCATTCTTACCAGCAATGAATGAGACTTCCTGTTGTTCCACAGCCTCACCAGCATATGGTGGGGACAGTCACAATAGTCTCCTCATTGGTCTTCCTGCAGATTCTCTGACAGCCTCCCCCTCCCTTCTGTTCTCGATGCTGCCCTAAGGCCATCTGTCCAAAAGGCCCATCTGATCACATCATCCCCTACTCAGAACACTCCAAAGGTGCTGATCACTGGGGTATGGACCACATCCTTAACTGGGCCCCAGTGGCCTTCCTGGAGTAGCCCTGCCCACTCCCAGCTCCCTTCTCTTCACATTGCCATTCTTCAGTCCCTCCTGCAGTCCAGCCTTTGCCTGAAAATTTCTTCCTCACCCTCCCCATTCCTGACTCTTTAATGTAGGATGTGTGTTAGGTGCCATTGAGTTGTGTCCAAACCATAATGACCCATAGTAACCATCATCAGGTATTTAATGGCTGATTGTTTCAAGATTTGGAATTGTTTTGGGAGTGGGCTGCCATGTCCTTCTCCCATTTTTGTGGTGCTGGGGAGTGGACCCAGGACCTCAGAGACCACAGAGCAATGCTCTACCAACTGAGCTAAACCCCAGCACTTAATGTAGGGTAGGTTCCTTTATAAGTCACTGTTTCAGAACCTTACTTCCCTCGTGAGTCTGTTTACCTCTATTCAGCATTACACATTCACTAGTGCAGTTTATTTGATTGATTAATGTCCAGCTCTCAACTGTGAGTTTCACACAGGTATGGACCACTCATGTCTGTGGTTGCTTTTCCATGTATCTGGATTTTTCTCAGAAGAAGCCCTTGATAAATATTTGTTAAAGAATGAATTGTTGTTGTTAGGTGCCATCAAGCCATGTCTGACTCATAGCGACTCGCAGAGGGTTTTCAATGGCTGATTGTTTTGGGATTGCCTCTGGAGTCAATTGCCAAGTCCTTCTCCCATTTTTCTGGTGCTGGGAATCGAACCTGGGATCTCAGAGACTGCAGAGCAGTGCTCTACCGACTGAGCTAAATCCCAGCTCCTTAAAGAACAAATAACTCCTAAGAAATGGATTAAGAAAAAATAGACCAATAGATTGATGCCTGCTTAGTTTCCTAACTCTTGGGTCAGAGACTCGTGTACTTAATAAGATTCAAGGACACCATAAATTGCAGGCGTATACACGCTGCAAGGCCGTATTCCTTCCCGAAGGTTAGGACTTGGCAATTCCCAATACCCCACGTGGGAAGCCAGCTGGCTGTCCACATTTTGGAAACCACAGTGATCCATTAATCCTCAAAGGCAAAGTCCAAAGCACAACTCTGCTGCAATGGCTGCCTGGCTGCCTGGCGTTTTAGTAGCCTGTTCTCCAAATGCTATCGGGGTGTCTGACTCAGCTCCACAGTGCGATTTGGAGAGGAGAATTGTCCTGAAGATGTTACACTGTTACCTGTTTTGGGATTAAAACTAAAATTTGGCCTTCTGATATTTTTTGCTTTTTTTTTTGACTCATCTAATTTAACTTTCATTTGCCATTACATGTGTATTTTCTCCTATTTTATTACTTGTAAACCCTTAGGTAAAAATCTTATAAAGAGCTGAAATTAGGGGAGCGATACAGAATCAAATACTTTTTTAGTCTTTTGCCAAAATTCCAAACTGGAACAGTTAAAGACACAAAGAGAAATGTTTTGTCACTTTAGGACACAATAGAAGCTGCAGGATTTAAATTTGTTTGTTTGTTTGTTTGTTTTGCCAGACTTGGTGGTTTATGCCTGTAATCCCAGCAACTCAGGGGGCAGAGACAAGAGGGTCACAGATTTGACGCCAGACCCTGTCTCAAGATGAAAAAATTTAAAAAATAGTTCAGGGGTGCAGCCCAGTGGTGAGAACTTAAAAAGTCTGTGGGAGGTCCTGGGTTCAGCCCTCAAGTACTGAAAAAAAATTAAATCAATCAATCAATCAATCAATAAATAAATATTTTTTGGTTGTTAAAGATCTCTTTCAACCTTAAAAATAAAATGTTCACCTAAAGATCCGAGAAAATCTTCATTATGTGAACTAATCAGAGCATCGTATTAAAGTACAAGAAATAAGCTATGAATAGAAAAGATTTTCCTATAAAGTACTCATAAAAAGGAGCCATTATCTCCAAACAATTAGCCATTGAAAACCCTATGAGGGTCGCTATGAGTCAAACCAACTCTATGGCACCTAACAACAACAACAAAAGTTTTATATAGAATTCTTTAAGAATGCTATAGCAAGATATTGCAATGCTCTTAGGAGTGTTAGTGAAGCTCTCAGAATTAACTTCCATTTTCTTAGTGCTTTCGGAGTGCCTTACGCACATCTCAGAATAGTGCCTATCAGTACACCATAATGAATTGCTTGGATATCTCTTTGCAGAGATTGTGAGTCCCGTGAGGGCTATCTGTAGTAAGCCTAGCTCTGATAGGCACATGGTGGTTGCAAAAACGACAGTGCTAGGCTCCAACCCTCTTCTCATATTTTCAGACTATAGGACTGTAGCAAATGTTTAACCTCCCCAAGTCCATTATTCCTTAAAATGAGGGAATCACACCTCCCAATAGGGCAGCTGAGGGAATGAAATGAGATAAATATGCTATATGAATTAAGGGCTCAAAAATGTTATTATCAAGGATTTAAGAGCTAGGTTCCTGAGGTCACACCTCTGCTTTTTGCTAGCTGTATGACGTTGGGCAAGTCCCTTCACCTTTCTGACCCTTGGCTCTCATCTGAAAAATGGGAATAATAATATCTACCTCAGAGTTGTGGTGAGAAACAAGATTTAAAATTTTGGAGTTTAATGGGTCATAACCAATAATATAACCCAAAGCAAACCAAAACAAAAAAATAACAAAAAAGTCTAAAGAATAATATAGGATTGTTTTTTTATTTTTCTAAGTAAGAATGTTCCTAAGCCCACAAGAATAGGAAAGATAAATCATATTAAGTGGAAATATCTTTAATAGAAAAATGCTTGCCAACATCCTAATTTTAACCTGGTGAAAACTTTAATCTTGAGCCAACATTATTTTATGTCCAGCCTTTGGAATCCATTAGTTACAATGATTAACTGAAGGAATGTGTATAAGAGCTGAGTATAAAGCCTTGCACACAGAAGGCACTAAATAAATATTAACTACTACTATTTAAGTTGTATTTGGTATGAGGGTCTTGAAATGTTGCCCAGGTGGCCTCAAACGGCTGGGCTGAAGCGATCCTCCTGTCTCAGCTTCCCAAGTAGCTGGGACTACAGATATGAGCCATTGCACTCAGCTTACCATTATGTTTGTCGTCATTGTGATGGTTAATTTTATCTGTCAACTTGACTGAGCTAAGGCATGCCCAGATAGCTGGCGAAACAATTCTGAGTGAGTGTGCTTCTTGGAGAGATGAGTATTTGAGTCAGTGGATGGAGTAATTCCCCTCACCCAGGGAGGTGGACATTATCCAAACTGTCGTGGACCTGTGTGTCGGTCAGCTTCTGTCCCTGTGAGAGAATACCTCAGATAACTATTGCAAAGGAGGAAAGATTCATTTGGGCTCACACTTTCACAAGCTTCATCCCACGGTTGCGTGGGCCTGTGGCGAGGCAGCACATCATGGCTGGAGTGCGTGGTGGTAGAGCTGCTCACTTCATGGCAGCTGAGAAGCGGAGAGAGAGGGGTGGGGCCACGGAGCCAATATTCTCTTCAAGGGTACACCTCCAGTGACTCACTTTCTCACCCTCGGCCTTCTAAAGGGCCCACCAACTCCAACGGCACCACAGGCTGCCGACCAGACTTTTACCAGATGGGTATGTGGGGGACCTCAAGATCCAAATCAAAACCGCCTATAAAGAACAAAAGCAGAGGAAGGGAAGATGTGCGCTCTCTGCTTTAGCTGAGATGCCCATCTACTCCTGCTCTGGGCAGCAGCACTTCTGGTTCTTGGGCCTTTGGGCTGGAACTTACACCATCATTTCCTCCATTCTCAGGCCCTGGGACTCAGACTGAATCTCACCACTTTCATGGCTTGCTGTCTTGTAGACAGCAGATCATGGGACTGGTCAGCCTCCCTCATTAAATGAGTCAGTTCCTATGATAAGTCCCCTCTTACCTAGATCAACAGGTATCTGTATCTTCTGCTGGTTCTGTTTCTCAGTAGAACTCTAATATAACGATGATAAATTAAAATACTTACCTTGATAAATGAATGAGCTAAATGCCTTGTTATGCTTAATCAGTGGAGCTGAAGAATGAAAAGAGGTAATGATAGAGTCATTGATCAGAAGCTTTGGGTAGGAGAGCCTTAGTGGCAGATGCTCACTAAGGGAAGTCTGCATTCCAGGTGCTCCTCCAAGTGTTTTACGTGTATCATCTCATTAGCACTTTATAAAAGCCCAACTTACCCCATATTTAAGACGAGGCAAAGCACAGAGAAATGACGTCACTTGTTGCAGGTTGCTGTTAGTAAGTACGGAGACAGGCGTTCCAGTTCAGCAGGGTCATCTGGTTTACCCTCCGTGATCCTCTACCTCCCTATTATAAAGATAAAGTGTATGATAATGTATAATTTAAATGAATATGTTATGTCAATAGAAGTCGTAGATGGTTGGAGGAGGAGCAACAGATGGTGTCATTGAAGGAGATTTTGGGCAGCATTGGCTATATGCAGAGAGTTCCCCAGTCATGTCCAGTTTTATGTAAAACTGTCATGCTCTAGAAATGTGTCAGATAATACGTGAGTAAAGACGAAGAATTGGATTTGTCAAAGGCTGCGCCCTTTGCCCTGTTTCCTGCGGGCTTCTCTGGTTGGGTTTTCGAAAGCGTGACATGCCTGTGGCGGTTTGTGAGGGATGCGAGGTGGGAACGAGGGGACAGAACGATGGTTTGTCTGCAGCATGTTTCCAGCATTTTAAACCCATGGCATCTCAGGAGAGCAAGAGAAAGAGCGAGGGGGGCACCACATCCCAGCGGGAATAGACATGAGAGGCCAGGCAGGCGGGGGTCACCCATTTGCCACTAAATCTCCTGTGTGGACCCCACATTAATGGATCAATCTCCCCATGAAGCGGGCACTGCTCATTGCTCCACAGCAGCTCCATGGCCGAGGCCAAATCCCAGTTCTGGAAATGGGGCTGTGCCGCACTCACAATACAAGGTCACATTCTCCCCGAGCCCGGCTGCCAACGTGTGGTCAGTGTCCAGCCGAAGTTGGCAGTAGAAGCCACCCACCCAGCCTCCGGCCAAAAGCAGAGGCGGGCTACTTGGAGCGGGCTCAGCCGCAGCCCGCCTTGGATCATTCCCAAGCTGACACCGCACAGGAGGAACCCACGGAGGGCCCGCTGAGATGGCAGGGCTGCCAAAGTGAGCACTCTTTTGAGGGCCAGAGACCTCTCTGCAGGGGTGAGGCCAAGTCTCCAAGGTTCGAAGGACACCACGTCACACAGGCTTTCCGTCATTTTATTACTAATCTTGTGTCTTAGTCACCCAGACAAATGCTTTGATCTCAACACCAGTGCTGCTCAGGGCAAAAGCCAAATCCTCTTTGGAGTTCAAATTGATGGCATTTTCTTTGTTCCAGGCATCGCTCTAAGTACTTAGGTGGATTAGCTGCTTCCCATAACTGCCCTCTGAAGAAAAGGAGGAGAAGCATAGAGAGGTGAAATAACTCTTCAAAGGACACACAGCAAGTGTCCTGACAGCACAGGCTGGCTCCAGCTTCTAAGAGCTTTGACTACCTGTGCCTCTCTCTCATGAGGGCTTGTGAAAAGAACTGTGATTTAAATATTCATGTCTCCGGTTCCTTTCCAAATGCCTCGCAAGCCCTTGAGGGCAAGAGACCATGTCTTACTGCAGTTTCTATAACATCCATTCATGCATTGGGAAGTGTTTGGTGAGCGTTTATTATATCCCACGGATTATACTAAACATTTGCAAATACAAAGACAAAAATCATTGTTTCTGTTTTTTTTTTTTTTTTTTTCCTGGTACTGGGGGTTGAACCCAGAGCCTCATGCATGCTTTGCAAGTACTCTACCACTGGGCTGCACCCCCAGCCCATTTTTCACTTTTTATTTTGAGACAGGCTGTCATTAAGCTAAGCAGGCTGCCTCTGGCCTCAAACTAGAGATCCTCCTGCCTTCGCCTCCCGAATTGTTGGGATTATAGGCATGCGCCACCACTCCTGGCCCAAAGACAAAATTCACTGGGGCTGCTGTGTGGGGACACATAATCCTATGAGGCTAATATCCAGGGAAGCCAATGATTTATTACAAAAGAATAAGGCCTATCTGGCATGACATGTGGCATTCTAGCAGATTTTAGCAGGTATTTATAAATGATTAACATATTTATTTATCCATATATTTGATTCTAAGTGCAATTAACAAGCATGTTCTTCTCTGGAAAAAATTAAATTAGTCCAATCATACGTGTGGAGATTTGTGTATACACATACACATACATATAATATTTGTCCCTGGTTCCTGACACAGAGTTTCCAAGTCCTTTGGGATTTCCTTAGTGACGGGGGTAATAGGAGCAATTTTTGGTTCTGATGAGGTAACTGCGGCAAGCCTCTAGGTGGCTTCAGAGTGGGCAACAGTCACCAGAAAGAGCAAACCTTAATTAGAAACCTGATACTTTCAGTCCCTTTTCCCAACCTCTAGGGAGGGGCCAGGCCCTGAGACTGAGCCAATCACGGATTGTGCTTGTGTTTGGGGAGCCTCTAGGCTTGTGAGCCCATGGAGGTGCTGGAAGAGGGGTGCACCTTGTAGGGGCATGGACCACCCCCCATGCCCTTGCCTCATGTATCTCTCCCATCTGCCTGCTCCTGAGTTGCCTCCTCTATAATTAGTGAATAATAGTAAGGGAGGAGGCTGGGATTTAGCTCAGTTGGTAGAGTACGGCTTTGTAGTCTGTGAGGTCCTACATTCAATTCCCAGCACTGCAAAAATGAGAGAAGGATGTGGCAATCCACTCTGGAGGCAATCTCGAAACAATCAGCCATTGAACACCCTACGAGGGTCACTATGAGTTGGACAGGACTCCACGGCACCTAACAACAACAACAACAAGTAAGGGAGGTGCCTTGCTGTATGTTGTTCTAGAAAATTATTAAATATGAAGAGAGCATTGTGGGACTCCAGATTTATAGCCAGGCTGACAGAAGTACAGGTGTCCTGGGACTTGTGACTGGTATCTGAAGTAGGGGCAGTTCTGTAGGGCTGAGCCCTTAACGTCTGGACTCTGATACTAACTAATGAATTGCAGAACACGCAGTTGGTCCCTTGAAAATCAGAGACTTGGTTACTGGTGTTGGATTCTTAAGGGAGCAACATAAATTTATCCATGACTAGGCATGACATTGGGGCTGGGGTTCTTAGCTCAGTTGGTAGGGCACTTGCTCTGCCTGCTCTCAGGCCCTGGGTTCCATCCCCAGCACCACAAAAGTGGGAGAAGGACCTGATAGCGCACTCTTCAAACAATCCCAAAACAATCTGCCATCGAAAACCCTATGAAGAGCAGAGAGGCACTGACATAGTGCTGGGTGTGGCACAGTGTCGGGGAGGGGTTCATTCTGTTGTACATAGGGTTGCTATGAGCTGGACCTGACTCGATGGCACTGGACAATGGCAACAACAGCAAACATGTTATCAGAGGATGTATAAATGTCTTCTATCTAAAGTGTGTAGCCGATTATAAAACACTTCGAACTTTGTTTTTAGAAACTATATTAAGAAAAAATAAGAGATGAGTGTTTAAACGCTTAAATTCCTGTCCAGATTATTACAAGGGCCTCCTGACTCCTCTCCCTGGGTCCTTGAGTGCTGCTCTGAGTCCTCTCAGGCGCCAGCCAGGAGAGATTTTAAAACAGCGAGTCAGACCACGTCCCTTACCTGTTAAAAGCCATCAACAACTTGCAATTGCTTTGAGATGAAATCCTGTTTCCCAGCCAGGGCTGCAGTGACCTGCATGCTCCATCTCCTGTCGGTCTAAACTACCATGATAATGATGATGACGGTGGTGGTGGCCGCGCTGAGGATGGGTGGACAGCATTTGTTGAGCTTCTACTAAGGACTTCAGATGTTGTCACTCACTCAGTCTTTATGATGCTCCATCTCTCTTCCTCTCTAATGGCCACAGTTGCTGCACTTTGCTCCTTTCTCTTTCAAATACTCACAGCCCTTTCCCCACCCAGGGCATTTGCGCTTGCTGTCCCCTGGCCGAGGATCCTCTTGTTTTAGTTTCTCTCACGGCTGGCTCCTGCACCTGTCTCAGGTTCTGGCTGCAACATCACCTCCTTGGAGAGGTTGTCCTTGGCCACCTAAGCTAAGCTACTCCCTCCAATTACGATATCCCTTCCTGCTGAAGAGTTTTTGCTGATGTGAACTTTTGGAGACTTTCGTGGTCATGTTTTTTTTTCTAATATGTATCTGTTTCTCCACCCAAAATGTGTTATAGGCCCTGTGATGGCAGCTTCCTTACCACTGTCTTGTTCAATATGTATTTGGTGAAATAAATCTTAAGAGTATGAGATATGATAAAAAATATGGTGAATGTTTAAATTTTTAAAAAATTTATTATAGTAAAAGATGCATTGCCATTAATCTTCCTCAAAATCCTCCCCCTGGCATCAAACACACGAGTCCCATTTCCTGTCACTCTCTGAATCAGTTCTGAAGTCCTCTTTCAAAAGTGTCTTTAGTTGCACTGTTGTGGCTGCCTCCATGTCCTGAATTGATTCAAAAGGTTTACCTTTCATGGTCATTTTGATTTTGAGGAAGAGCCAGTAGTTGCACGGTGCCAGATGCAGTGAATGAGGTAGATGAGGACACACCGTATTGCTTTCATTTGACAGAAATTGCCATAGCAGAAGCAATGTGTGACATGGGTATTGTCATGATGGTGGACGGGCGAAAGACACTCATGAAAGAAGATTTCCAGAACTGCTTCAGAAAGTGGCAAGAACAATGGGCTAATTGTGTTGGGAGCCAGGGGGAGGATTCTGAGGGAGATTAACGGCCATGTGTCTTTTAGTGTAATAAATTTTTAAAATTTTAAGATTCACTGTATTTTTTATCACCCTGTATATCTTAGGAATATATAGTAATAAATGCTAAGAAAATCCTTTTCTTGTAAATAACGACCACCTACACATGTCAATAGGGCTGGGATTTAGCTCAGTGGGCAGAGTGCTGTGCTACAGTCTCTGAGGCCCCAAGTTCAATTCCCAGCACCGCAAAAATGGGAGAAGGGCCTGGCAATCCACTCCCAAGACAATCCCAAAGCACTCAGTCATTGAAAACCCTATGAGGGTCGCTATGAGTCGGATACCGACTCGACAGCACCTAACAACAACCACCACCCATGTCAATATTCATAACATACCAGGCTTGGCTTTCACATGATCACGAGATGTGTATGCTGGTAATAGCTCAGGTATCATAAGGAAAGCAGGCTTAGGTGAATCTCAGGAAAATATCCTTGTGTTTTAGAGACAGTTGCTGGTGAACACAAGCAAACAGTTAGGGCAGAGAGCTGTGGAAGGCAGGCATGATCCCCTGTCTGGGACTGTTGGAAACCTGACAATTCGGGCACCAACTGAATACGCTCAGGTGGGAGTGGTTTGACATGGCTGGTGCTTGGGACAGATGGAATGAGGATGTAGGGGAGGAGTGGCAGACTGCAAATGGTAGAGAGAGGTGATGACTACCGTGCTAACAAGGACAGACTTCATGCTGGAAGCAACGATCACAGAAACAGGGTGGGGCATAGGAAATTTCAGCGGTTAGGTTAATGCTACACAGAAGGGGAGATGTGGATTGGAGACCTGAGGCCATTCCCCCACTGAGGTGGTGCAGTACAGTGAAAAGGATGCTGTGCACTGAAGTAATGCTTGGCATGTGTGTTCAGTATGTTATTGTTAGGTGCCATCAAGTCAAGTCTGACTCATAGTGACCCTGATTACAACAGAACAAAACACTACCCAGTACTGTGCCATGCACACAGTCTTTTTATATTTGAGCCCATTGTTGCAGCCACTATGTTTCTTTTCATTTTGGGTCATTCCACATAGGCAAATGGAAGTCCCAGAGGCTTTACTCCATTCCCGTCACTAGGTCAACTCTACTTTGAGGAAGCAACTCTTCTGCAGTCATTTCTTGAATGCCTTCCAGCCTGGGGGGCTCATTTTCTGGCACTATATTTGGCAGTGTTTCTCTGCTATTCATAGGGTTTTCAGTGGATAATTGTTTCAGGGATGGGCTGCTGGGTCCTTCTCCCTAGTCTGTCTTAGTCTGGAAGCTCAGCTGAAACATGTCCACCACGGGTTCCCTGCTGGTATCTGATACCAGTGGCATAGCTTTCAGAATCATAGCAACATGCAAGCCCCCACAGCACAACAAGCTGACAGACATATGGGGGTCAGTAATAGTAAGTATTTTAAATATGCACATTGAAATATCCTGCACATTATATGAACTAGTTAAAATGAAGGACAATATTTTTAGGTGGTGGGAGAGAGATTTGTGCTTACTCAGACACCAGTGTGATTGTCTATGTGTAGATAAACATTGCATTACATATAAATAAAGCATTATAAGATACAAGTTTTAGGTGAGTCACCGGATTAAGAACTGAAAGGAGCTTGAAAACAGACCTGAGCCCTTATCCCTCATTTTCACCTGCTTGCTTGGCCTTGATCTTTTAACCAGGGGCTTTTCTGAGGTTCCTGATTCTGCCTTATCTCCAGATGTCTGCTCTTGCTGTTTCCTTGATTCTGTTTCTTTCTCCCATCTCTGTCAGGTGAAATCCTATTTATGTTTTTTGGCTGAGATACATAGTCATATTTGATACCTCCTGGTAACTTGGTTCAGATAAAATTAATTGCTCGGATCTAAGCTCCTACTGTTATTTGCATCTAGGCATATTATATAACTGTGTATCAAAGCACAATCTGGTAGTGATTAATGGTGTGGACTCTATAAAGCCAGGCTGCCTAGGTTTGTTTATGCCTAGCCAGGTAACTTTGCTAATGAAATGCTCTGTTTTTGTGTTTTCGTCTGTAAATGAAGATGATAATAATAGTATCCATAATAATACTGCCATAGTTGGATCCAGCTGCTATAATGAAATACCATAGACTATGCGGCTTATAAACAGTGGGAATTCCTTTCTCACCATTTTAGAGGCTGGAAAGTTCAAGGTCAAGGTGTTGGCAGATTCAGTGTGTGATGAAGGCTTGCTTCTTCATACATGCCCACCTTCTCAATGTCATCCCACAAGGCAGACAGGGCAAAGGTCTCTCCTGGGCCTCTTTTATAAAGACCCTAAGCCCATTCATGAGTATTTATGACCTGATCATCTCCCAAAGGCCCTACCTCCTATCACTTTGTGGATTAGCATTCGACATATGAGTTTGGAGGGGACACAAACATCTAGACCCTCACACGTACTGTTTACCACAAAGGATGATTGGAAGGATCTAATGGGCGAATACTTGCAAAGTTGAAAAACAATCCCTGGTATGCAGTGAGCCTTGTGTATGTGTTGCTATTTTTTTTGCTGGTTTATGAGTTTCGGGGATGGGGTGGGCAGATCTTTCTATCTTTGGATAGATGCGCAAGGGAAGTGGAGGTGCCTCATGGATGTGGTATGACCCAGAGCCTGGCATAGTGCCTGGTCTTCGGGGAGTACTACTGTACAGATGAGGAAACTGAGGCTCAGAGAAGTTTAGGGACGTGTCCATAGCCCCACTGGAGCATAGAAAGGGCCTTGTGACCCCCAGGCCCCTCTTCTTGGGGTGGCCATTGAACTGTTTACCCTGAATGCAAAGTAAGCTATTCTGCCCATGTGCCCTTAGCGAGGTGCATTTAGACTACCTTTGCACACAGCCTTTTGTGATGCCTTGGAGAGGCACATTCACAATTACAGAATGTTAAAGGAAAGGATGGTAAGTGTAACCTTCTGAAATTACTGTGATGTAGGGATCAATTTCATTTTTTCACAAGTTTTATGTAATGTGAGTGGATGCTATGGAATGATATGAACAAAATAGAGGAGTAAAGAGGGAGAGGAAAACCTCAAAATACAGGGTGCAACTACATGAGTACATGAAAAAAGGCAAGGAAAAATCATTGAGAATAGAACCCATGATTGCATGCAATTTTCATTACATAGTAATTAAAGTTTCTACTCTTCTTTCATTTATGCTACTCTGTAAGATATGTAAGGTGATGAATGTGTAAGCAAAATTGACTTAATAGTTGCATAATGAATATAGCAAATGACTTACTCTGTACCCCACCAACCTTTATAAGTAAAACAAAGTACATAAAAATTGTAAATAAACCTGAAGAATACTTATTTTTAAGAAAGGCCATGATGGTGTTCTATACCTGCCTTTCAAACATTTGTGCACCTGTGGTATTTATAACAGTTTGAGACATTTCCCTGTGACAGTTATTGACATAGGACATTGTGGAGCAGAGCCCCCAATTCCCTGAGCGTGTGCACTAGGGAGAGGCAGGAGGGCAAGGAGGGGCTCGGGATTTTTCCCTCAGGACTCAGACCTCTTGTCTTGTACCTGCAAATGTTCCTCTGCCCCGGCCCTGGGCCCAGTTCTACTTTGAGAAGAAATTTAGAAATCCCTGATCCGTTTCGAGCTGGTGCTGCTGCCGTGCTCACCTTGAGCTGGGGCTCACGTTCAGTAAAGGGAACCAACTTGCAGATTGCCTCTTGGTTGCCTTCCCTATGACAGGCGGTTACACACTTCACCTCATTTAATAATTACGATTTCACATGTGATGAAGCACAGGCCTGGAGAGGGTAGTGATTTGATCGGGCCATGCTTCATTGTAAGTGGGGGAAATAGGATTAAAACCTGGGGCCTGATGGCAACAAATCATCCGTGTTTTCCATCAGTAGATAAACGAATGTGGTATATCCATACAGTAGAATAGTATTCAACCATTGAAGGAAGAGAGCGCTGATACATGCTATGCCTTAGTTACCCTTCTCCAGAAGAGATAAGGGGGTGGGGGAAGGGACACGGGGAGAGAGGGAGAGAGAGAGGGAGAGAGAGAGAGAGAGAGAGAGAGAGAGAGAGAGAGAGAGAGAGAGATTGAGAGAGATGAGAGATGATAGTCTAAGTTCTAGTCTGAGTTCAAGTCCAAAGGCGGGGGAAGAGCTGGGTGTCAGCTGGAAGACTTTTAGGCAGAGAGAGAACAAACGCTCCCTTACGCAGCCTTTGTATTCTACACAGACTTTCAGTGGGCCAGACAAGGCCCTGCCACGCTGGGGAAGACCATCTGCTTTCTTCAGTCTTGATTCAAGGTGATCTCATCCAGAAACACCCTTGCACACACACCCTCATATTATGATTAACTACATACCCAGGCACATTGTGGCATAGTCAAGTTGACACATACCACTGTGGCGTCTGATCCCCTCAGATCTCGGAAGCTAAGCAGTGCTGGGCCTGGTTAGTACTTGGATGGGAGACCACCCGGTGCTGTAGGCTTGGGAGAAGGACCTGGCAACCCACTCCCCAAAACAACCATCGCCATTGAAAATCCTATGAATAGCAGAGAAGCATGATAATAGTGTTTGACTTGTTTGTAGGGTCACTTCGAGTCGGATATCAACTCGTCGACCTCTAACAACAACAACAACAATGCTACAACATGGACAAACCTCACAAACATTATGCCAAACACAAAGAAGCTAGACAAAGAGGCTCACATATTGTATGATTTCTTATGAAATCTCTGAAGCAGGCAGATCCATAGGCACAGTAAGTAGATTGGTGGTCACCAGGGTCTGGTAGCGGGTAGAACAGAAAACAATTGTTCAACAGGTGCCGACTTCCCGTTTGGGGAGATGAAAATACTCTGGAACTAGGCAGTGGTGATGCTTGCACAGTGCTGTGAGTATACTTAATGTCACTGAATTGTACACTTTAAATTAGATAAATTGATGAGTTTTATGATACATGTATTTTACTACCATCAAAATCAAATAAATAAAAACCAGCTGCATCTCTGAAGACTGGTTTTTCTCTCACAGCAGGATGTGTTTCTGGCTTATTTGTGCGTCTCCGTCCCTGCCTCATAACTGGATGTGTCTGTGTGGGAACTGCTGAGTCCATCTGTCCCTCGGCTTGTGTTTTAAGATCACTCTGCCCTTCCCTTCACTCGAAGGCTGAGCTGGGGCTTTGTCCTGTGGTGGGGTCTATGGTGGCCGTGGCTCCTCCCTCCTTATGACTCCTTGTAGCTCTTGGCTGATGTTCCTTCATCTTGTCTGTGGCTTCACCTGATCCCAGTCACTTGTCTAAACTGTCATCTTTGGCTTGCCATGCAGGGGCTGGATTTCCGTGGTCAGGTGCTGCACCTAGCTTGGACCTGCCCATCTCAGAGAGACAGCGAGACAGGCTGACCTTTGTCAATGGTTTCAGTATCCTGTTCCTCCAGTCCTTCTCCTGGTGACACTTCCTTCCTCTCCTGCCCTGCTCCTGTCTTGCCTGTCCTGCTCTTCTCTGTCCCTGTACCTGTCAAAATGGCTCCAAAGTGACAATACATCGTCTGCAAAAATGGAACGAAGTCTACTCATTCTGTTCTCTCTTGCCCTTCCTGAGTGGGTCCATCTTCCCAAGAAACATGGAGAGCTATTAGCTCTACACCTGATTTATCTTCCCAACTGAAGCTCAGATTGTGTTTATTCTTCTTAAAAATTGTACTAGCAATTGCAGTTACATTCTCTATAGTGCTCAGCACTGTGTGAAAATCTGAACATTTAGAGAAATTTGCACGTTAGGACCTGTGCTTTCCCAAGGCTGCTGTTGTTAGGTGCTGTCAGGTAGGATCCGACTCAGCGACCCTACATACAAGAGAACTAAACCCTCCCGATACTGTGTCTGCCTGGCACTATGTCAGTGCTTCTTTGTTACTCATAGGGTTTTCAATGGCTGATTGTTTTAGGATTGTTTTGGGAGTGGGCTGCCAGGCCCTTCTCCCATTTTTGCAGTTTTGGAGATCAAACCCAGGGTCTCAGAGCACACAGAGCAAGCACTCTACCACTTGAGCCTTTCCCAAGGCAGATGCCAGAGACCTGCTTTCCCAGCCTCCTTTGCAGTTGGGCACAGGCCCAGGAGCTTTGCTAATCAACGAGCTCCTCCAGGGAGACTTGGGTTCAGAGGAGAGCTACACTGAGTGGGGCCCATTTTCTGGAGACGGAGATGGAGCATCTAATGCCTGGGGGTGGCCTAGAACACAGAAGAACTAAAACAAGAGAAATTCCTTTTTTATTAGTAATTTTTTTAGTAGGTATACAAATTAATGGGTTTCCTTATGACTTTCCATACAGGCATACCATTGTATGTTCTTCATGTTTGAACAGAAAAGCAAGGAAGGAGGGATCATTACAGCAAGGACATGACCGAAGGCCCTTCAAGTCTTACACCATCCCTGAACTCACATGATTCGGGCAGCTGGGCCTTCCGTCTATGTCCCCATCCAAGGCCCCTGTCCTTCCCTGGGGGTGCTTTCTGCCACTGAACCCCTTCCTGCCAATGTGATCCACATACTACCCCCTCAGCAGCCATCAGATGTCTGGAAGCAGGGCACACCTGCTCATTTTCTGAATAAATGCCATATTTCACTTTCCACAGCTTCTCAGAGCCTCTGGAAAGGGCAATGTCATTACCAGGTAAAGGCGAAAACAAGCCTCTTCCTCTTCCTCTTCAAGCTACAAAGGGAGCAGGCTGCGTCCAGGGAGGCAGGTGGCAGGGAAGCCCTGGCTGAGGCAGGCTCACTTGCGCAGGGCGGGCTGGGCAGAATGACTGGGGTCCATCAGACATGGCCAGGGGGGAAATACAGAGCTGGGAAAAGGATTGACGCTTTGGCTGAGGAAAATCGATCCTTGGCTGATAGAGAGAATCAAGCCGTTCCCATCTCTCAATTGTACTGAAGACTGCAGTAAAGACAAAGAGGACTACGAGCCAGGTCCTGCCCCCAGGGAGTTTCTTGTTCCATGGAGGAGGCTGTTTGACACATCCCCATGCCAGACCATCCATTAGGCAGTTCAGTGAGTTGTGGTATAAGAAATGGGAATTCAGATGAGGGGCAGAGAACTGGGGTCTGGGAAAGCTTCTTGGAGAAGGGGGAGCTTGAGCCAAACTTTACGAAATGGGTAGAATTTAGGATGCGAAAGGGAAGTGGAGGTGCCTCGTGGACGTGCTATGACCCAGTCTTGCAGAGGGCGTTGCTGCCTGGCTGAAGGAATACGTGGTGTAGAGAAAAGGTTGGAAAGACGAAGAGAAGGAAATGTGAGGTGTGCCCAGGGTGTGACTTCTATATGTCCTTGCCGTGGGGCTCGCGCCTCCCGGTCCGGCCTGGAGGTTCCCACGGGCGGCACCGCTGCACACACAGACACTAAATACAATTCACTCGGGACCCTCGGGTGAGGGGCGTGGACTCCTGCAGCCCTTGGGACCCCAGAGGAAATGGGAGAAAGGAAAAGCCTCAGGTGCTTTTGCCTTCCAGGGGCAAACACCCGTGTTGGTGGGCTCAGTGGTCACGAGGAGACAGCTGTTGCTTTGTTGGTGATCAGATGGAGACCGGGTTCTTTCCTTGTTGATGGTTGCACCGGGAGAGCATTCTTTCCTCACCGAAGGTCCGAGGGAGAAGAGTGGGAGAGCTGTTTCCTCATTAGTGGTCGGGCAGGAACGGGCGAGAAGGCGAAAAAGAGAGAAAAGGGCAAAAAGGCGAAAAAAGGTGAAAAGGGGTTGATCTGCTGCAGCGCAGCTCCTTACATAGCTCGCCCGCAGAATGGCCTGAGCCAATCAGCTTTCAGTCCAATTGTCCAATCAGGAAGGGTTTTGTACAAACCTGCAACCAAGTTACTTTCATTTTCCCTAGATTTCTAATTTACAAACCAGATATTCAAATACCGTTTTCCCAGTTTGGGAGTTTTTGCCAATTTCCTCTCAATTTTTCCCTACACTTGCACTTAAGTTCTTTGTCCCCCAAATGGCCAGAACAGGCCTGGTAGTGCTTGCTGTTCATAAAGTTAAGTGGGAAACTTGCTATGTAAGCTTGTGATTATCCAGGTCCTCAGAATGCCAGCTCTTCCTTCCTGGGCCCAGGGGGTGGCGTGGGCAGGGTTTGTGAGCAGGAAAAGGAACTTCAAAACCCTAGTGGAACGGGAAGGCTGGGGAAGCATGTGAGAAGGGCTTGAGGAAGGTTATCCCGGCCCGCCCTGAGCAGCCTGATGAGCGCTGTTTATGCAGGTGGACTAGGCTGAGGTCCTACGTGCAGGAGAGTTCCTGAATGTGAAGCCTCTCGGCGATCTTCAGCCCCTGCATGAGGCAGAAAGATCATGCTGGAAGTCTCTTCCTGAAAGTTGTCCACCACCAGCAGGGAGGAGGGCTGACAACCCCTAGGTACCCCAAGTGGGGGCAGAATGTGTGGGCAGAAATGGGAGCCTCTCCCCTGCCCTCTCATCCATCATCACTGCCAGCCATTCTTCCAGGTGAGATTTAGTAGGTGTATTACAAATGCATCCAGGAATAGGACAACACAGTTTGAGGTGTAAAATATAGCTTGTCAGAGGAGTATTTAGTGGTGTGTTTTAATATGCGTAAGTGCAAACGGGAATTTAATGTGTAGGCTAAAGTACACATTAGTAATTTCATAAGTGATCTAAAATTGCAGTGTACATGAGCAACTTGTAGGGAGGGTGGATTGAACAGGAAAGAGAGAAACAAAGTACCATTGCACTTTAGAGTATTTCCCTTTATTCCCCTAAATGAGAGCTTGCATAATTCCCAAGAGAATTTGTTATGAGGTTTTAAATTATTTATTATTTTATTTTATGTTGTATTGAGATAAAATTCTCACATTAAACCCTTACACAATGTACAATTTGGTGGCACTTAATACATCTGCAGTGCTGTGCCATCATTACTTCAAATTCCAAAACCATCCCAAAAGAAAACACTGGCTGGGCATGGTGGCACATGCCTGTAATCCCAGAGATTCAGGAGGCTGAGGCAGGAGGATCGAAATATTGAGGTTAGAGGCAGCCCGTATAACTTACAGAGACCCTGTTTCAAGATAAAAAAAAATTTAAAGGGCTGGGAGTGCTTCCAAAGTATGTGGAAGTTTCATCTCCCCTCCCCCAGTACAATAAATAAATAAATAAATAAATAAATAAACCCATGTGCCTATTAAGAAATTAATCCTCCCATTCAGCAGTTATTCTGCCCCACGTCTTAGACCCATATGATCACTAATCTGCTCTCTGTTGCTGTGGATTTACCTATTCTGGATTTTTCTCCCCCACACCCTTGTTTTTGTTTCTGCCCTATGGTTCATATAAATTTGTTTCTCTGGACCTTAAGCAATACCTGCTGCTTTAGAAGAAATCAGAGGCCGTGATTCTGGGAATCAGGGTATTAGGTTGTTAAAAGGAAGATAGAACTTAACTTTGTAGAATCATCGTAGATTGGGGTAGGAGACTTAGTCCTATGAAGATTTTCCTAAAGGGCCTTTTAACCTATGTGTATTATGGAGGACTGACAAAGTGCTTACATCTCTTCTCAGAATAACATTTTGAATAAAACAGGCATTCAGATTACAAAGAAAGCCAATTATATTGAGATGCAGTTATAAAATATTAAAGTATTTGGTGATCAGTAATACATACACTTCTTTGACATATTGAATAACAAGATCTACTTGTGGGCCTAATAACACTGTGATTTTGAAGTAGCAAGGGGTGTAAATTATATTTTGAGATATCTGCAACACTATAATGTGATATGAAAAATATCCGATTTCTGTTAGTGGCAAACTCACAGGATTTACTAATAATACTGTGGTTTGTTGCCTGCATTCATAATTAAGAGAACACGAACAGAAGTTAGTGGAAACAAAATTAAATTTTTTTCACATCAGAGTTCACTCACTGGCCCTGGTTAAGAAACTTTGCTCTGAGATTGATGGTTTCTAACCCATTTTTTAGCCATGAATCCCTTTGAGACTCTGAGACCATCTCACCAGAAAAATGCATTCGATCTACATGTATGAAATTATATCACGCCTTGAAGTACCCTGACACCCACACATGGACCATTTCCAAGTCCACGGACTCCAGGTTAAGAGCTCCGGTTCTAGGTATACCAACAGCCAGGGGCATTGTCCTACATAGCGTTTTTTGGTTGTTATGGAAGCTGACGCTGGAGACATGCAGGTTTAGAGGGTCCTCGCAGCAGACTCTCTGGGCAGTGTCATGTGCATCCCATGTCTAGAAAGTCTAAGTTTCATCTGTGGCCAGGCTTTTGACACTATGATCATTGTTCGTATGTTTGAGTGACACAGCTTGGGTCAGGTGACTGTCACTTCATGAGAGGAAGGCTGGGCACCTTGATGACATACCCAGGAGGTTACATCTAATAAGAAAGATCAATTTCCAAAAAGGAGTTCGAGGAGAGAGTGAAAAAAGAAAACAAGTAAGCAAGCAAGAAAGCAAGAAGAAAAAGGGAGAAAGTAGGAAGGAGGGAACAAAGGAAGAAAGCAAGCAAGGAAGGAAGGAAGGATGGAAGGAAGGGAGAACGAACGAAAGAATGAAAGAAAGAAGGAAAGAAAGAAAAGAGAAATAAAAATGTGAATATGCAGTAGGTAGAAGAGAAAACAAAATTTACTTCACATCTCATGAAAAGTGATGAGTTCTGATTTTTTTTCTTAGTATTTGGCACATTTTAATGTTTCTGAGATCAGGATATGACTTTTAATACAGATGGTCCTGACACAATGGTTTGACTTGCACAATTTTTTGATTTTACAATGCTACGAAAGTGATACAGATTCAGTTGAAATCTACATTTTGAATTTAATCTGTTTCCAAACCAGCCATATGCAGTATACTTGTTCATGACCTTAGGCAGTGGCACTGAGCTGCAGCATCTAGTCAGCCACAGGATCGGATTGCGGATACCATGTGTACTGAATTGGCAAGGTATGATGTGTTGCCAGGTTAGGTGTATTGAACGCATTTAGATGTATGATGTTTTCCACTTAAGCCAGGTTTATCGTGATATAACTCCATCAAAGGTCAAGGACGACCTATACACGTACACATTGAAAGCAGTCTTTTTCCTTCCCCCACCAAAGGAAACTGCTGTTAAATCAGTGCTGATCAGTGTCACATCTTACAGTCGATTAGCCTCAGAACTGAAGAACTGTGTGGCCTTTGGCCTTAACAAATCCATCAAAGCCATCTGAGCTGGACTCCTTGAAGTTTCAGAAAGAGGTTCTATACCAGTGCTCTTCAAGTCATTTTCTTTTAGTCTCTGCATTTCCAATCATACTTACGCTTGTCTAATTTGGCTCTTATTAGACATCAGGTTGGATGTTTGACACAATTCTACATACTGAGATAGAATTCAATTCCATTAAACAGATGTTCATTGAACAGTGGTTAGGATGAGGAAGAGAGCCTAACAAAACCACACCAGGCTTCTCCAACACCCAAGAGTTTACATTCCTCACTCTCCTCATCAAAGGACAAGACTGCCCTCGCTTATCTAAGGAATGACGGAAGTCCCTATCTGAATTTAGAGGCACTGTAGTAAATCCCTCTACTTTGACACAGCCCCTGGTGATTGTCTAAAAACTGTTTCTTTGAAGAATTTGTAGTCAAAGACTTTCTGCTTGGATTGCTCTGTAACACCTGCAGGTGGTTTAAAGTGACCAATCAAAGAGAAACACAGAGACTCCTTTGTCTACTAGTCTGTAAGTCCCATAAAAAGAACAGGAACAGATGAGTAGGGGAATGCGGCCATTTTGGGGCCCTCAGCTCACCACTGCTCTGCCAGCAATAAAGCTCCTTCCTCTAACTAATGTTGGTATTTGCGTGATTCTTTCTCTATGATGGGCCTTGCCTCCGACGACAAGGAGTCTAGCTGTTTTTGAGGCCCCTGCGAGCCTTACTGAGCATGATGAAAGGAGAGTGAGACAGTCACCTGCTCTCCAGGAGCTTACAGAGACTACACATCCACAGGAACCAGTAAAATACTCCCCTGGACTGCTAACCTAGAGGCACTCACTTGCAGTGCTGACTGAAGTGCTACAGCTGAGGGGGTTGGGGCTTCCTAGAGAGGAGAGTGGGTGGGGGGGGGGGCGAGAAGCCTCTGTTAAAGCACTGGGGAGTCTCTCTCTCCTGCTTTTGTGCCAGTGGGAAGACCAGGTCCCAGGACCCCACTCTGATGCACTCGTAAGTTGCAATTCTTCTACTGGTCATTGTCCTACACAACCCAGAACCCTTGGGAGAAGGAGGTCACGTGCCAAGCAGGTTCCTTATTGGGAGACTACCTGCTTAGCTCTTTGGGCTCACTTTCAGATCACTTCCAGAAAATTCTCCTATGATGATCACTCAATTTAAAACTAGTTTCTTTTATTTAATTTCCTCATAGAATCTTATTCTTTTTCTTCAGCACACTTAACATAATTCATAACTATATGTTTATTTTTCTCTCCACTGTTCTGTAAGCTTCTCTAGGAAAGGAAAGAACTGTCTTTTATGGTTAACCTCTGTCTCCACAATTTTCAATACCGTGCCTGGACAGATTAGGTGCTCAGTACATACCTGTGGGATGACTGAAGAGTGACGTGCAGTCTAGCAACCTCATCATTGCTTTCTGTTGATGATGGAGCTCCGTTTCAGACAAGGATATAGTTGATAAGAAATAACTTTTGATGTTAAAAATGTGCCAGACCAAAAGGGACAGCTGGCAGACAAATCACTGATGATGATCTTGCAGGTTGTGGGTCTGAAAGTTAAAGTAATTCAGAAGTGCTCTTTATCAGTTTGCAATTAAAAATCAGTAAAGGACTCCTTGCAACCTATCAAATAGAGATGGAGTTCCTCTGTTCCACTCCGAGCATGCTGACAGTTCTGCTTTTAATGGGACTCTGGGGAATTGTGGTTTTAGTGTGGTCCTGCTTTTGAAAGCAACCCTCCCTCCCCTGGAATCCTGAAAGGAGTTAGATGAGCAAGGAGACAGTCGAGTTAATGTTGCTCTTATTTCTCCTGAAACGGGATCTTAACACTTGCCAGCGAAGAGAAAGGTGCAGAGAAATTAAGTTTGCAGAACGCACTGGGGTTCCTGGCTTGAGAACATGCTTTGGTCGTTGGCTGCAAGGATGAGGTTGGGATTCCTTCCTGTCCTTTAGTTGAAGACCTGCATTTCAGAAAGCCAGGGTCAGCGAGTATGAAGACGTTGGTCAAAGTTTTCATTAATGCACCGGTGCCTTTGTATAAATGAGAACAGAGGTCTTAAAACATTTCCTTATGTGAGCTTTTACAGCTTTGTGAAAATGGGCAAGCTTAACCTTTACTGTGGAATAGGTATAATTTTGTTCAAAATCTTTGTTTAAAAATATATATATATATATACCTATACATATACATACATATATATATATACACACACACACATATATATCTGTAATCCCAGCAACTCAGGAGATGAAGGCAGGAGGATTGTGAGTTTGAGGCCAAAACTAGTATGCAAAACTTAGCAAGACTATGATTTAAAAATAAAAAATAAAAATGGACTGAGGGTGTAGGCCAGTGGTAGAGCACTTGCAAAATGTATGTAAGGCCCTGGGTTCAACCCCCAAGTACCACACACACACACACACACACACACACACACACACACACACACACGCATATTACTACTAGAGAGAAAAAATTTATTATCATACTTGATACTTCCACAGTAGTTTTCTTTGTGAAATTCAGATTCCAGCAAAATGTATGGAATGAGTGGCTTCTGGTGGCAATGCAAATGCATAGGGCTTAAAGCCCCACTGCTTTTCAAATACAAGAAACTAGACAGTTTCTCCTGTTTGTTTAGAGAAGGTAAATTTCTACAAGAGTCTTTCCATGATGTCGGCTTCTGACAATTCACTCAGATTTAACTTCGTCTTACACCAATTGAGCACTTGCCGCATTGCCCAAAAGGTCAACCTAGTATTTAAACTTTGCATTTAGCCAAGCTTGAGTTCGTTGAATTAGTTAAATGTTCTGAGTTGAATTAGTTAAATGCCCTGAGCCAGTTTCCCTCTTGGTAAAACAAGGGTTAAAAATAACCCCTCCTTTTGGGGATAAGAGGCTCCCTATGGCTGGCAGCCTAAGGACTCTTCCCACTGCAAGCATAGGCATGTGCATTCACACACACACACACACACACACACACACAGGCCCACACACTCATGGCCATTGACCAGGTGCAGAGTACAGGTCTTCACTGCTGACAGGAAAGAGCCGAGGCCCTGCTCCTTCCTGACTCCTGGTCACAGATACAAGCCTGGAAAGGAAGGCTGAAGGCTCGTTAGCCTCGTGTTGTAACCAGTGGAGCTAACGTGCCTGTCAAGTCATTGTGAGGCAGGAAAGGGAGCAGGCTGGGGCTCTTGTGCTTAAACGTCAGCAGCAACAACTGTTGTTATCCTGACGGTTACTGCTCTAGCAGCTGATTTGCCAAAGGGCCCAAAGCCCACGCAGGGATTTCGCAGGTCTCTGAGCTTGTAAAGTGGTAATTTCTGAGCCTTTCAGCTTTCATGGGGGTGGGAGTGGCAAACTGATGTCTTCAAAATTTTTATTTTGCCAAAAAATGACCCAAACCCAAACCAAAACAAACAACCCAATATCCAAGCTATCACAAATATGTCACTCCCAGCTGGGCATCGTGGCACACGCCTGTCATCCCAGCGGCTGGGGAGGCAGAAGCAGGAGGATCACAAGTTCAAGGCCAGAGGCAGTCTGCATAATTTAGCTAGACCCTGTCTCAAAAAGTAAAAAATATGGGGTGGAGGTGGCAGCTCAGTGGTCCAGCACTTGCAAAGCATGCAAGCGGAAGACCTTGGGTTCAATCCCCAATACCACAAAAACAAACAAACAAACAAAAACAAATATATCACTCCCTGGTACACAAAACGAACACGTTTCACTTTGCATTCCCCTTATTATTTGCCTTTTGCCCCTGTGTGATAGGCATTCTGTGGAGCTGCAGCCCCCAGCAGCTGAGTCCGGAGCGTCTGCTCTAGAGAATGTACTGTTGTTGTTGTTAGGTGCTGTCCAGTCGGTATCCGACTCACAGCGACCCTCATAGGGTTTTCAATGGCTGACTGTTTCGGGATTGCCTTGGGAGTGGATTGCCAGGTCCTTTTCACATTTATGTGGTGCTGGGAATTGAACTCGGGACCTCAGAGACTGCAGCGCAGCGCTCTACCCACTGAGCTAAATCCCAGCCCAGAGAATGTACAGCCTAGCATAAAAGGATGCCCAGGGGGCAGGTTGATGAACACACATTGCTGCCTTCAGCTCCTGGCAGCTGCAACCCGTCCAGGAACCCAATTTTGGTTTTGAGGGTTCCGACCTCTGCAATGTTCTGAGGCACGTGGATGTTGCCATCAGAGGTGTTCCCCTTCTTTTTTCACAGCTGACACGCTTATCCCTCACGACTAGGACAGCCCAGCACAACGTGGCTCATCTGTGAGACACAGAGTGCTGTGACCTCATTTATCCTGAGCGGGCAACCTTGTCCTCCCCAGCACCACACAGGAAGCCAGCAGAGCGAGTCCTCTATACTCTGTGCTCACTAGATTTTCCCTGTCTTTTCTCGTCCATTCCTACAAAGTTAATGTCAGAGGGATCATGCACTAGGCATTCATTCATTTGTTCATTCATTCATCCCTTTACTCATTCAGTAAATAGGAGAGTCTATGATGCACCAGGCTCTGCGGTAGGGAGTAAGGGTGTAGTACAGCCCAGACAAGCAGAGCTGCTCCTCTCACGGAGGGAGAAAAAGAAGGGAAACAAATAAATAAATATGTAATTGTATTTGTGACAAGAACAGTGAACGAATAAGGAGCCTCAGGAGAGTGGAACAGATGGGCGGCTGAGAAGAGCACCCCTGAGACGGTGACATTTAAGCTAAGGCCTGAGAGCATTCTACAGTGGACAGTCATTGTTTTTGTCATTCCCAGTCAACTTTCCTTTGGCCATCTTTAAGGGCTCCATTCGAGGTGCACTGATCTTCTCTGGCTGAGGGAGGGCGTGTGACCAAGCAAGGCCAAGCTCATTTTTTCCCCAGGGCTTGGAATGTGGAGTGGACTCATGCAAGGGAGGACAGAAGAGAATTGGAGCCTTCGTTTCAGTAGCTGAGCCTTGACTGGGGATCTAAGGCATCTGTGTGTCCTCCCAAGGTTCCTGAGCTATCCTGGCTCAGCTTCCTGAAACCTGGCTGAAGAGATTGTGCACCGCCTATCTGTTCACTAGATTCTTTCTAAATTTACCTTATCCCTCAAATTGTTCTCCATGGCTTGCAACTACGAAACTCTAGTGGGTTCTGATAAACATGATTTAGTAAAGTGAAGAGTGTGGGGAAGAGCATGTCAGTGCAGGGAACAGCGTGTGCAAAGGACTTGACATGGGGAAGAGCTCAAGCGCTTACTAGTTTTGGGAACAGAAAGACAGCATGGCACAGTGTACTGGAGGGCAAAGCAGGACTACCACCTCTGTGGGGGCAAGCTGCACAGCCCCTGTGTGTGAGTTTGGATTTGATCCTAAATGCAAAAGAAAGTTGTAGACATTTTGAGCATGGGAAGAATATGTTACTTTATTTTATTTTGTTTGTTTTATTTTGTTTTGTTTTATTATTTTATTTTATTTTATTTTATTTTATTTTTTGTGGTACTTAGGGTTTGAACCCAGGGCCTTGCACATACTTTTCAAGTGTTCTACCACTGGGCTGCACCCTCAGCCCTTTTTTCATTTTTTATATTGAGACAGAGTCTTACTAATTTATGAAGGCTGCCTATGGCCTCAAACCTGCAACCCTCCTGCCTCCACCTCCTGAATTGCTGGAATTAGGAATGTGAGCTACCATGCCAGGCTGAGAAGAATATTTTAAATAGCAACAAATATTGAAAAGGAAAAACAACAGTTCAATGGTATGAAAACCTTTGAATTGGTGCTCTTAGTTCTGCTCTGAGCCAGTTCTAAGATGCTGGGAACTTGTAAGGATCTTAACATCTCTGTTAGCCCCAGTTTCCTCATCTATAAAATGAGATGGTAGATTAGATGGTCTCTTCTTTTTCGGCCTGCAGCCATACCACTGTGGGGTCCAATCCTGTCAGATCTCAGAAGCTAAGCAGGGTCCGTCTTGTAAATTATGGCACTTTCACAAAGACATCAATATATAGGTTATGACTATATGTTACCGTAAGGGAACATTGGAAGTCATCTTACTAAAAGGGACCAAATCCTACATCAATGGCTGTGCTTGCCTCATAAAATTATTCATTAATTTTTATCAGTGGCCTTGGGATGTTACATACATAGCATTTAGAGGAAAATAGCATTTACAACTATAATGGATTAAAGTTAGTCCTTGGATGAGAGACCGCCTGGGAACACCAGGTGCTGTAGGATTGGGAGAAGGACCCAGTAACCCACTCCCAAAAAACAATCAGCCATTGAAAACCCTATGAATAGCAGAGAAGCAGACAATACTGTTTCACCTGTTGTATATAAGGCTGCTATGAGTCGGACATCAACCAACGGCACCTAACAACAACAATTTCTTTTCTTTCCTTCTCTGATATTTCATGATCTGTGATGAGATCTTGTCAGTAACCTTAATTGTCATTAGGCAGCTTGCAATAAAATGAAAGAGATAAATATATCCAACCTTTACAATACCTGTTGTTGGCATTCCCGCCTGTTAAGTTTAAAGCTCCTGGTAGCTCAGGAGCTGATTTTGGCGGCCCTTTGTCATATTGGCTACAAAAGGATTTCAAGCAGTACTGGGCTCATTAACCAGTTCAACGAAGAACTGTGCAAGAAGGCATTTACATAAAACGCGATGCTCTGCTGAGCTTAGACATACTGACTTCAGCTGAATGCTTCCTGACAGAAAACACTAGCAAGAGTACTGATTCTTGGGTGGATTTCACCAGGACCTTGTAACTCTAGAAATGCTTGAAGGATCTGTGTCTCATTATCCGTTGTTGTATAATGAACCACCCCAATGCTTAGTGCCATGAAACAACCATTTCATTTTTCGAAATTCTGGGGTTGGCTGGGTTATTTTTCGATAGTCTTGCCTGGGGCTCAGTCATGGGGCTGAATTTAACTGGCAGGTGCATAGCTGCAGTGGCAGGCCATTCTCTCCTTGGGGTCTTTCATCTTTAAGGAGTGTGGAAAGTTTCCTCACTGGAGTCTCAGGGCAGCATTCCAGGAGAGCAAGGAGCAAGGCTCAAGGGCTCAGCTCATCAAATGTCAGAATAGGGTCATAGCCCAGTGGCCAAAGCCAGTCACATGGTCAGTGTGGGAGGGGACACACAAGGGCACCTTGGTAGGTATGTTTCATTAGAAGCCATTAGGGTAACAATGTATGAACTTTTCCTCTTAGCCTTGTATTGCAAAATATGCAACTGTAACTTGTAAATTATGGCACTTTCACAAAGACACCAACATATACGTTATTACTATGTATTACCGTAAGGGAACATGGGAAGTCATCTTATTAAAAGGGACCAAATCCTACATCAAGGCTGTGCTTGCCTCATAAAATTATTCATTAATTTTTATCAGTGCCCTTGGGATGTTATGTACATAATATTTAGAGGAAAATAGCATTTACAATTATAATGGAATAAAGCAATCCGCAGTGCAATACCCCCGCCCCAGTTTGGACCTCGAGCCTTGCTAATTTCATATTTAGCTGCATGCCATGTTCTCTGGTCCCCTCTGCCCTAGTATAGAATGTTACCAGGGGATGTTCTCGGTGTTACTGGTGTTACTGGACCTGGCAGCGAGCCTTGGCCTTTGGTCACATTTATTTATTTATTTATTTTATTTTAATTTAATTAATTTATTTATTTAGTGGTATGGGGGGGCTGAACCCTAACCCTCATGCATACTTTATAAGTGCTTTGCCACTAAGCTGCACCCCCAACTCCTTTTTTATGTTTTATCTTGAGATAGAGTCTAAATTACCCAGGCTGTCTTGGGGCCTCGAACTTGCGATCCTCCTGCCTCTGCCTCCTGAGTTGCCGGGATTACAAGTGTGTACCACCATCCCTGGCCCTTAGTCACATTCATAACATAATTTAGAAATAGACCCAGAAGGGAACGTGGAGAGAGTTTGTTTACAGTTGGAAAAGAAGAGAGTGCCTTGAGTGCCTGGGCAGACAGGCTTGTGGATTTAGGCCGGGGTGTGGAAAAGGGAGATGGAATGAGGAGGGGAGGCAGAAGGTGACACTTGCTTAGAGAGAAATCAGAACGTGGGCAAGTCCATGGGTGAGGATCTGGGAACAGCTGCATTTACACCTCTGCGATAGACCCCAGGAAGTGTGTGGGTCCAGCAATGAGGCCGTGGGCAGCTCCGAGCTTCTTCAAATACCGGTAGACATTTCTGGGGATCTGTGGACTCCTGTGGATTGCTCTGGCCGTCTGCTGAGAGCTGTGAACAGTGCTCAGTGCTGTGGACATCTGCAAACTGTGGACACTCTGGGCATCCATGGGCATCTAGACACTGCTTACATCTGCCGAGAACCACGGGCAGTTTTGGACATCTGTGAGCTTCTGTGCACATCGGCAGAGAGCTTCAGACACAGCCGCCAGGGGTGAGACTTTGGGGTTTCAAGTCCTTATCTCATTAAGGGGCTGGGGTTTGGCTCAGTTGGTAGAGTGCCACTCTACACTCTCTGAGGCCCCAGGTTTGATCCCTAGCACCACAAAAATGGGAGAAGGACCTGGCAGTCCACTCCTGAAACAATCAGCCATTGAGCACCCCATGTATAGCAGAGAAGCACTGACATAGTGCCGGGTATGGTGGAGTGTCGGGAAGGTTTTATTCTGTAGTACAGAAGGTCGCTATGAGTCAGACCTCACTTGATGGCACCTAACAACAACAACGTCTCATCAAGAGGACATCAAGGATACTTCCGGTTTTTGATCTTCTTTTCAGGTGTATCATATTGTTTCATCCTTCCGCTTAGGCTGGCCTCCTGTAAAACAGGCTCTCCTACTTATTGCAGGAGGGGATTTGCATCAAAGGATCCCTGCCTCCTCGCCCTGACCAGGAAGCACCTGTTGTCCACCTGTTGTCTTCCTAGGTAAAGTGAGTTATTGACCAGGCCACTTGTAAAGGTGTTACTGGCTATAGATCAGGCCATTCGTAAAAGGGTGTTATTTACCAGCAATCCTATTCTTAAAAGTTCTTTTCTATCAAGGAAGTACTGACCACCAGATCAGGCCAGTCATCTCAGAAGAAGCTCATTGATACTCACATCTCAAAAAGGGCCTGGGAAGCATGGCTGCAGAGCGCCCTCATTCCCTTTCTTTCTGCCCAGCACCCCCTATCACAGAGTATCTATGCGTGTGCCCATCTGATCATCCACTAGAGCTCAAGGCCCTGTGAGCATGGGAATTTCACCTCACAAATGATGGTTTCCTTCAACCTTCCAACACCTAAAACACTAAATGATGTTTCTTGAATACTTGCTACATAAACTAATCAACAGTTGCCTTTATTAAACACTTATGTGTTCTAAAGATTTCCCTCACAGACTGGCTTACTAATTCTCTTCCAGTGTTTACAGCTGAGGAAACTGAGGTGCAGAAAACCCAAGGTGGACCGGCGGGGACTCCGGCCTGGGCCTTTCTGGTAGCATGTCACGGTGCTGCTCCTTTACGAGTGGGCCTGGAAGGAAATTTTTTGTTAAAGTGTGTTTGAGAGAGTGTTTGAGAGGTAGGCAGGAAGGAACCAGGAAGAGGCAGTACACAGCAAGGGCTCTCAACCGTTCGCTGCCTTTGACATTAGTAAAATAAGCACTTAGTAAGAGACTGGCCCAAGAAACCACGTGGAAAGCTTGCAGAAGAGCCGGTCCTACTGCTCTCAAAAAAACCCAAGTAGTGTTCCTGGGGTGCAGGGCAGGAGAGACAGGAGTGGCCTTGTTCCCAGGGCTGACTTTATTGGACAGGTAGCAATATCCCCACACAAGAGATTTAAGACTGTTCTCAGGCAAAAGCTGCCTTGTACATTTTGCAGATAGACTTTTATCACCAGCTAGATCAGTAATAATACAAATAATAACCACTCTTACATACTACCATACACATAGAGGGCTGTGTAAAACACTTTGCAGTGCAGGATCTCAATCCTCACCACCACCCCTGAAGTAGGTTTTATGGTTCTTAGTTTATGGGTGAGCTAATTGTGGCCCAAGGAAATTAGTGTTCCTGAGATTGCCCTGTGTTTAAGTGGTTGATTTAAAACCTAAATGTGTTTGACTAAAAGACCTGAAAATATTTAGCTCTGGGCCTGGTGTGGCTTTGGTGCTGGTCTGGTATAGGGAACCCTGAGCCCCATTTATATATGCCAAAGGGCGCACATGTAATTTACAAAAAACAAATCCTGGTCTCTGCTTGAGGCGTGTTGTTGTTGCTGTAAGGTGCCCTCGAGTGGTTGTCCCACTCATAGCGATCCTATGTATAACAGATGAAACACTCACCTACACTGCCATGCCTGGCACTATGTCAGGGCTTCTCTGCTATTCATAGGATTTTCAATGGCTGGCTGTTTGGTGAGTGGACTGCCAGGTCCTTCTCCCTAACCTGCAGCACTTGGTATTCCCAGGTGGTCTCCCATCCAAGGACTAACCAGACCAAGCCCTGCTTAACTCCCCAAATCTGATGCCACAGTGGTCGTGCTGCAGGCTGTTTGAGGCGTTTTTTTTTTTTTTTTTTTTTTTAGGTGTTGTGGAGTCAGTGTCCAACTCATAGAGACCCTACGTACAACAGGAGAAAGTTTTGTCAGTGCTTCTCTGCTGTTCATAGGGTTTTCAATGGGTGATTGTTTTCTGGGAGTGGGTTGCCAGGTCCTTCTCCCAAGTCTACAGCACCTGATTGTTCTTAGGCGGTCTCACATCCAAGAACTAAACAGGCCTGACCCTGCTTAGCTTCCCAGATCTGACGGGATCAGACGCCACCATGGTAGGGCTTGAGGTGTAGACAGCAGTAAAAATCTCTACTCGGTCATTCAATCATTTGCCCCCTGCCTAAGTGCTTCTTGCACACAGGGCGCTCACCCAGCTTTAGGAGAGAGGACGGGAACACTACACGTGCTGCTGTTTGCTCCCCTAACCCTCCTGCGCGATTTTGCTCTCTCGTGGGCACCTAAAGATGCAGAAAGTGTGCCTAAAAGGGGTGAGTTCCGCGCCAGCCACGCGGGTGCCAGAGGAAGGGCGCCGAGCCGGCCGGGGTGGTCAGGGCAGGCTCCCCGGAGGCAGCGGCAAGCTGGGCGGGCATGCGGGTCGGGTCAGTCTCCCCGATGAGCGCGCTCGGAGCGAGCGCCGGGGGCGCGCCAGGCCCGCAGGGAGGCCGGTTAGGGTTAGGGTGGGAGGATTCGGCTTCCCGGCGGCAGGGGGCGCCTGGCACTGCGGTCAGGCGCGCTGAGCCGCCGCGCGGGCGCCGAGAGGAGAGGCGAGGCGAGGCGGGGAGGCGAGCGGCGGCCACTGCCACGTATTCCGGGTGGTGGCGGCGGCGGCGGCGACGGCGCCCCTGCAGGTGGGCAGGGGGCGGGCGGTGGGCGGCGGGCGGCGGGCGGCGGGGTGCGGGCGCGCGGCGCGGCGCGGCGCCGGGCAGCGCGGTTCCCGCCACGCCGGCCCCGCCTCCGCCCTCGCGGCGGGCGGCTGACCGAGGCCCCGGCGCCGCGCGGGTCCCGCGCGCAACTCGCGCCGGCGGGGCAGGCGCGGGGCGCAGGCTCGGGCGCCGCATCCCCGCCGCGCCGGGGCCCCGGCCGGGAAAAGTTGGGGCGGCGCGCGAGCCCGCGTGGGCCGGGCGGGAAGTGCGGGTGCGGGGCGGCGGGGAGGCCCCGTGCGCAAGGCGGGCAGTGCGGGGCCCCGGCGAGCGGGCGGAAAGGGGCGCACTCGGGATCCCGGGGGCCGGGCAGGTGGCCGGCGGGGCCCGGCGTGCGGCGAGCGGGGGCTGGACCTCAGCGTCCGGCACGGGCTGAGACAGGATCAGAACCCGAGTTGGGGGCTCCTACGGAGTCCGAGACCCGTGTCCTGTCCAGGGGCGGGCGGGGGGCTGGGCGCCGCTTCCTCTGTCGCGGGGTCACGCAGCGCCTGTACCCGGCTGCCAGATCCACCTCTCCCCCCGCAGTGCTTTTGTCCTGGGGAAGTTGAGGAGGGACAGCTGAGTGGGTGACATTTAGGGGAGTTGCCAGGAGAGTAGATTTGGGACGCGTGAGGTCCTGACTGAGGAAAGCGCCCGTCTCCTCGAGGGCTCCCCCACCGACCTGCTCCGCTCCCGGTCCAGTACTGCAAAACCCAGTCTCCCCTACTCTTCAGAGACTCTCTGGGTTGGGCCCGCAGCCCCTCAAAAGCCCCACAGCCCATTTGCTCATTTTTGTGGGTGGAAGACATGGCCTTTTTAATTCTCTGGCTGAGGTTGGTTATTTTAAAAATGCTGGATGCTGTATTAACAGTCTGTGTGGTGCCCCTTGACCACAGAGATGACTCATGTTTTTTTTTTTTTTCCTCCACAATAAACTTTGTATTCAAGACACCTGTATGCCACGTCATTTGGAATAGTGACACAGCTGGAAACGCAGATTGTGGGCCTCTTGAGCCCTTGTGCTAGCCTAGATGTGTCAGCAAGGAGCATGACCTGGGATGAGCTATTTTTCTTCTTTAGACCTCAATTTTCTTATCTGTGAAATGGGATATAAAGAGACGATCTAACGAAGACAGCAGTAGGCTTCTAAGGGAGACTGAAATCTTCCTTTGTGATACTAGAGCAGCCACACAAACCTCGGTTTTTTTCTTATGAAGAAATTAGGATTTAAAATAAAACATAAGATGCAAGAATCAAAAAAACAAAACAATGAGCTAGTACACATTGTTACTGGATTTACAGTGTGAATACTGGTATCATTGCAGGCAAGTGGTGTCCTTGGCTGTTCATCTGTCTTTGAAGTTGGTAACTGTGCTTAGGGAATATTGCATATATCACCTGAGGACCAGGATTTTTTCTTTCTTTTTAAAACTTCAGGCCTGGAGAAGATGCTCCGTTGGTTGGTCTTGGTAGGGCTGCACCTGAAGAGCATGAAGAGCATCCGCATAGTAGGTTTCTTTCTGTGTGATGCCATGACCCTTGCACAGCCTCAATTCTGCCATCTTTTTCACTCTGGCTTGAGAAGTAGGGAGTTGGTTCTCAGTGCATCTGGCATTTCGGAACTCATCTGGTTTCTTTTCAAGCAGATGTGGTAAATAAATAGGCAAGCAGTGAGCTTAGATTGAGCATGTTTGGAAGAGCTTCTCTCCATGCAACCCCTATTCCCCCAGCCCCCTGGGCAACCTCCCACTAAAACTTCTGGAAGCGTTTTGGATGCTGAAGGCCATTACAGAATTGAAATGACTGGGGCCAAACAGCACATTAATGATCAAGCCAGAGTCCTGGAAGGGGAGACGGAATACACACACACACACACGCACGCACGCACGCACGCACGCACGCACACACACACGCACGCACGCACGCACGCACACGTATATAGCTATTTTCTTGAATAGTTTATCTATTTTTATTAGTATTTTATTTATACATGTTAGTGGGGTACAGAGCAATATGTCAGTTGATATATTCATTATGCATCCATCAAAACAGTATTCCTAATGTTTCCATCTCCTTAAACATTTTACAGAAAATAAACAGAAAAGAAGGTAAGAATTTTAATTAACCTGACATGACCATGTATGCAACCATGGGTTATATCCTGACATTCCCCCCCTTTTGTATTTTCATAGAATTGCACCCTGTATTTTGTGTTTTATCTCTCCCTCATTGCCCATTTATGTTGCTCCTCCTCCCAATCCCTGCTCCCCATCAACCACTCCCTCCCAGTAGTCTCCCTCCTTACATCCAGTCAACTTGTATTTTCCATTCTTATAAAAGTATGGTTGCACATTTATCTATGTATGCATAGATAAATATATATATAGATAAATATAAATATATATATATGCATACATAGATAAATGTGCAACCATACTAAGGTAGATTTAGCTCCCACATATGAGCAAGAACATGTGATATTTTTCTTATAACTAAATGCTCCTCCCATTTGCTTCTGTTAGATTTCAAAATGCAGATCAAGTTTGACCACATCGTTTTCACTAATCCTTTTTTTGTCAGTTTCTTGGAAGCTGCAGTTAGTGGTAGAGGTGTTAAGGTAGCAGTAAAATGGTATCTGTAACAAGTAAAGGCTTGACTAACTAGGTTGAGTTGTTAAGATAGTTAGAAAGTGAATGTGTCTAAATCTTACTTTAACCAAAGACTATTCAGTGAATAAAAACCAAGTTCCTGGTAATAGCTGCCATTTGAGCCCCTGCCGTTCATCAGGCATAGGGAGCAGGAATGAGCGTCACGTCACAGGTGAGAGAATGAAACAGAGAGGGCATCTCTAGTACAGCAGGTTTGCACACGTTCCTGATGATCTTTGAATCCCAACAGCATTTTGTGGTGGTGGAATTCTTAGCTGTCTTACAGGGTTGGGATAATTAAAGGATATTACGTATGTGGAAGGCAACATGTAAACTATAAAGTGCTTTCCAATCAGGACATTTTACCCTAAGCCCTGGTGGGCACTGGCAGCAGCCTGGACGTAGACGCTGAGCCTATTGCCTGAACCCTCTGAGCCCAGTCTCTGCCTGTGTCAAGTCCGGGGATGCTGTCTCTCTTACGTTACATGAGCTGTGCCTGTGATTTGCAGTGGTACTTGCAAAAGGCCTCTGCTTTCTCCTTGTGCACTGGCACTACAGATAATGGGATTGATTAAGTCTTCCAGTAGGAATGGTCCTCAGGGGAAAAAGGCTTTTAGAGTACTTTTTGTCCTTACGAATAATTCTTCCAGCTTTTGTCTTCCCACCTTACACCCGAGCATACACAGTGAATATTCCAGAGCCTGCAACCATCCAGTCCAGAAGGAAGGAGCTGAACAGAATCAGGAGTGACAGAGGACAGATCTTTTGTGGGAAGCCGCGGATGGATGTGGCTAGTTTCCCTTTGCTGATTTTATAGACTTCTCCTTTTTTATCAATTTGGTGGACAGGGAAAAGATTTTGAATTTGGGGGATTTCTGGCTGGAGGAAGGCCCTGGAAGAGCTATCGTGTGAGGTATGACAGGGCAGGGTAGGGCCAGGAAGAGATGGAAGATCGGAATTGGGCTGACAGTGGAAGCTGGGAAGTTTGGCCTGGGGAACGTCTCTGTTAGATGGAGGATCTGGCTAAGTATGGGGCCAATTTCCACCTAATCCTGTGAGGCTTGCTTTTGGGACTTTAAAGTATTTGTGCTTCAGGCAGATTTTGACTGGCTGTGGTGGCATCATAAATGAATTTCCATAGTAAGTTGTGTGCTGAAAAGGAAATTAAATTCCAAGAGGGTGTTTGTTGTGACTGATGCCAGAATTTCTCTGAGAATTTTATTAAGATTCAGTCATTCTGTAGAAGTACTTTTTGGTTCTCTGAAGATATTAATTAAGAAGTAGATTTTATTTTTAAAGAAGTGTCTCCTTTGTGAGCCTTAGAAATATCATCTTCCTAAATCTTGGGAACAAATGAAGTCTAAGACATCATAGAGACTTATAGTTCTAAAGTATTTCCTTCCCAAAGCAATATTTTCTTTCTCTCTGCCTTCCTTTCCTCCTTCCACATTGTTTTGATGATGAGTTAATTTGGGTTTCTTTCACGTTTCAGTAGCTCAGTTTTTATATTTCTAGAGCTCACTTGTGGCTTCTTTTCTCTTGGGTTAATTTCACGTGCATTCATTGTGAAGAGAGGGTGCAGGGAGCTAGTGAAGACCCCACCCCCACTCTGAGCCAGGTGGAGGACAGTGAGGACAGAGCTGATCGCTGTAGGAGAACCGGGCTCTTTACGACTTGGCCTGGTCTTTGTGGCCGACCTGAGAGGTGAAGCACATCATTCCCAGCGCACAGGGGTAGAGATGGTTCACAAGCACACGTGTCCAGCCAGGAGTTGATCTTGAGTTGGCTGTGCTCTGTGGGGCACTGTGACCTGCGCTCCCACCAGTGCTGGCAAGGTCAGCAGGGGCTTTGCTCGCTCTGCCGAGGATAGGTCCACAGTCGTGTTGGTTGGGAGCTTCATTAAGAAGAGAGGGTCGCTGGGTGCGGTGGCGCATATTTGTAATCCCAGCAGCTCAGGAGGCGGAGCCAGGAGGATTGCAAGTTTGAGATCAGAGGCAGTCTGTGTAATTTGGTGAGACCCTGCCTCAAAGAAAAAGTAAAAAAAAAAAAAAAAAAAATGGGCTGGGGGTTCCAGCTCAGTGTCCAGCAGTTGCCAAAAGCATGCAAGCGCAAGGCCCTGGGTTCAACCCCTAGTACCACTAAAGACAGGGGCGGGGGGGAGAGAAAGAGGGTCAAATCTGTTTCTAGAAAGATTGCTCAGTAGTCTGTCCAGGGTGTGAAGTGCAGCAAGTAGAGATTGTTGTTGGGCGCTGTCAAATTGGATCCAACTCATAGAGACCCTATGTACAGCAGAATGAAACGTTACCGGACCCTGTGTCATACACAGGATCTTTTTATGTTTGAGCCCAATAGGGCAGCCACTGTTTCTTCTCATCTTGAGTCATGCCACTTCAGTAAATCCTAGGGACTTTACTCCTTTCTCATCATTAAAGTTACACACTTTGAGGAGGCAGCTCTTCCCCAGTTGTTTCTTAAATGTCTTCCAGCCTGGGGGGCTCCTTTTCTGGCACTATATTTGACAGTGCTTCTCTGCTATTCATAGGGTTTCCAATGTCTAATTGTTTTGGGAGTGGGCTGCTGGGTCCTTCTCCCTAGTCTGTCTTAGTCTGGAAGCTCAGCTGAAACCTGTCCACCATGAGTGGCCCTGCTGGTGTCTGAAATACTGGTAGCATAGCTTTTAGCCTCACAGCAACACACAAACTACCACAGCATGACGAGCTGACAGACACGTGGGGGGAATGAAGATTTAGGAGTAGAGAAAGGAGTCCATTAAAGTAATCAGCTCGAGCGATGACGAGGGCCTGTGTGCGAGACCTTGACAGGCAGTGGTGATGGAGAGGAAGAGATGTGTTGGCATCAGAAGAGCTCAGGTCCCTCTGGATACTGGTGTTGAGAGAGGAAGGCATCAGCTCTGAGCCCTGCCTTTCCTCCTCCTCCCCATTGCAGTTCTGGGTGCCCAGGGCTGGAGGTCCTAACTCCTCCTAAACTAAAAACAATCTCTACAGAAGCCAGCTCGGCCTCCTCTGGCCTCTTTGATGACTGCTAGAGGCAGTGTCTGGATGTAACCCCAAAGGGCCTTCTCCCCTGGGGCCTACCCCTTGGCCTTATCATCTCAGGACAGAAGACAGGATCCTGAGGCCCCACCTAGGGAGGTGCTGGTTCGAGCATTCAAATTTCAAGGACAAAGTGTCAAAGAGAAGAAGCTACCAAAGAAAGCCTTCCTTGGGGATGGTCTGCAACCAGAATTCCCTCACTTCTCAGGCCCCCCCCGCCCCCCAGGGATTGGTCCTCAGTTCTGTGACTTGCATAAGGGCTGATGTGCCCTCGGTGGGGTCGACTAGGAAGGAGCCAGGGTGGGCGAGCAGTGGCTGGCCCCAACGGGGTGGAGGCCACCCTCCCCTGGAGGCTGCAGCCTCTGTGGAGAGCCAGGCCAGCTGCGGTGGATCGGAGTTGGTGCCTGGAGAGATGGCTGACTGGGTCGGCATTGTAGGACACTCTGTTGCCACGTAGAAACTAGATTGGACTCTTGTCCTCTCCTCTAGTCAGTGCCAGACATGGTGGTGAACTTGCTTTTGGGCTTCTGTTTTCCGGATTGCATAATGCTTTGTCCTTTGAGATGGTTGGGCCTTGCTGGGGTCAGGCTGGAGATCAGTGGATCAAGTTCTGGCTTTATTTGGGCTGCGTGCTGTGAGGAAGCCACCGAGTTACCTGGGCTGGACTGACTGCTTCCCGCTGCCGTGGGTCACAGCCCGTCCCTGCCAGTGAGTCGCTCTGTGCAGGCACAGCTCCCTGCTTGCTGCTCGATGCCCATTTCTTCTCCTCAAAGAGGTCCCCTCTCATCCTTGTTCTCAGGGCACCGCTCCCTGACCCCTAACTGCTGAAGGATCCAGTGAGTTTGCCCCATGTGGTAGGGGCACCTGCCAGATGTGGCACATGTTGTCCTTGGGGATGAGCATTCTTGCCTGTAGATAAGAGCTGGCCTGGGTCCCTCTTAAACATCATGTCCTAAGCAAGGCCTCTGTGCTGTTTTTGTTTCGTGTGTGTGTGCATGTGAGAGAGAGCGTGCAAGAGTGTGAGTGGTGGGGGTGCATGTTTGTTTTAATTATTACTGGGAAGCAAAAAAGATATTTCTCAAATGTTTAAATCCACAGCAGTGCCGCCACTCTGGCAAGCAGAAAGGATGAATACATATCTGGTGAAGATACCCTTGATCTAGCTCTCTGTTTTCCACGTTGATGCAGTTTGTTGGCAGAAATATCTGATCAGTGCTGGAGCAGGCTGGACTTCGGCTGAGGGCTCCAGCAAGGGGCTCCGGGCTGCCGTCCTCCATCCTCCGTCCTCCCTGTGACCCAGGAGCCCACAGGGAAGGTGGAGCGTGGCTGCGCACTCTCCTTGGCGTGTGTGGCGACGGTTGGAGACCTCCTGCCTGCCACGGGACAGGGAGTTCTCCCTTCTTCCTGGTGTGGGCTTTTCCCATCCGTGGGCCCGAGGGGGAGGAAGGCTGCAGAACTGTGAGCTTTGGGGATGAGGAGTTCAGGGCGGGACAGGCCTGTAGCTTCTACGGAGGTCTAGCTGCAGTTTTCCTTGCACTCCATATTTCCCTCCTTCCTTGTCATCTATCCGGTCTGTCGTCTGAGGCTCAGAAGTTAGGCTTGAATCTTACTAGTGCGCCTTGAGTCAGCCTTGGAGGTCAGCGTGGAAGCCTGTTTGGATTGGTGGCAGTTGCGTAGCGCCGTAAGAACCGTGTTTTGCCGGTGGTGTTACAATCAGTTCATTTGATTTTTCTTAAATCACATACGGAGTGTGCGCTCTTGCCCCCTGCCCTCCCATTTAAGCAGTGTAGAAGTGACTAGCAGACATGTTGGGCCCCCTGCACCCAGCCCCCAGGCCCCGCCTCCCTGTGGGGTCCTCCTGGTGATCAGTAGCGCTCGTCAGCCTCTAGAGACCCTGTACGTAAGGGTTTCTTTCTTCTGTAAGCCTCAATCTGATTGCATGTATTGTTTCATGATTTGCTTTGTTGACATAGTTTGGAGATCTTTTCATGCATGTAGCCTCTCTATGTTCTTTTATTCTGTCTTTCATTTGTCTACAGAGTGTGTTGCAAGTATATCAATGTATGAATTGGTTCCCTATTAAGTGGTGCTATTCTATCTTCATGCATGTGTATTACGATGCCCCATGCCACGGGGCTTTCCTGAGAAATAGTGGTTTCTCAGGAGGTAGTTGAAGGATCTGACCAGCGGGGAGCATATGGAATCTGCTCAGATAGGCTCATCCCAGGGTTGTCCCTGCAGGCGGGTTTGTCAGGGGGACACAGTGGACTCCAGGAAGCCTGGGCTTATTGCACAGCAGTGTCCTTCCCCTGCTGCTGAAATGGGGCCAGAGAGAGCGTGGCAGAGGCAGCCTGGGGTGGCAAGGAGACTCCAGAGCTGGGCCCTGCCCATTACAGCTGGGGAGCTTGAGCAAAGTTATTTTCTCTCTTTGAGCCTCATTTTCCTCGGGTGGAATCCATGAATACTGTTAGTACCTACGTTCAGGTTGTAAGGATGAAAAGAGTAATGTTTATAACGTTCTCAGCATATTACTTAACAAGTACTCAGTAATTTTAAGTAACTGCCCCTATTTTGGTTCACTTTTCCTTAATGCTGCTGCTGTTGTTAAGGTACCGTCCAGTCCAACTCATAGCAACCCTAAGTATAACAGGTAAAACACTGTCGTCAGTGCTTCTCTGCTGTTCATAGGGTTTTCAATGGCTGACTGTTTTTTGAGAGTGGGTTGCTAGGTCCTTCTTCCAAGCCTACAGCACCTGATGTTCCCAGGCGGTCTCCCATCCAAGTACTAACCAGGCTTGATTCCACTTAGCTTCCCAGATCTGACGGGACCAGATGTCACAGTGGCATGGCTGCAGGCTCCTTTCCTTTAATAAGTGTTTTTAAATGAATGACTGCATGTTATATTTGCTCCATATAAAAATGGGTACAGTTTGGTAACATTAAAGGGGGAGGCCAGGAGGTCACTGGCTGCCCGGGGACAGATGAAGGTTGGAGTTATGAGAATAAAGGATGAAGGCGGGAGGTTTGGCAGGGAGTCGGTTTGTGAACCTCCTCCTGTGGCACCCCTTCTGCTGTGACCCGCCTCCTCTGTGCCCACCAGAGCCTCCAGTGCAAAGGTGCTTTGGCTGATGTTACACAGGGTGAGTGCTGGGAGACCAGGGTGACCTCCTCATTTGTTTTGAGGTGGCCAAGTGAGACCCTGAAAGGTGAGGTGCCTGCCCTGAGCCGCACAGCTGGTGACACAGAGAGGAAGTGGACCTGGGTCTCAGGCTCTAGGGAGTTGAGGTTCTGCTCTGCTCCGCACCCCCACGCTGTGCCCATTTCCACGTGTGGCAAAAGAGAACTACACGGTGTCAGCTGTGCTGTTCCCTTCTCTGAGGCCCTTGTGCAAGGTCACTGAGGTGCAGAGGGCTGCAGTGGACGATAACATGGCCCGGCTGAGGTGGGCCTCATGCTCAGGTGGCCTGCCTCCAGCACTCATGCTCTCCGGCCCCAACAGTGCCGGCCCCGAGCTAATGTCCATGCTGGTTTCGTTGTCCTGGCCACCTGCATTTGCCCCCGTGCGCGTGTGCACGCGTGCTTGTACGTGATGGCAAGTGAACTTGACGCTCCTCATTTGTTTGCTTCTGCTTCACCCAGACCACACGTCTGAGGCCTGCAGGTTGAATGTGGAGAAGGCTGTACCCCAAACCAGGGTGCTGGGGGTCCAGGTAGAGAAAAGAGGCTTTGCCGTATGTGAACTTGTGGGCTGTGGGCCTGGGAGGCACCGGGCACACAGCAGGGTGCAGCAGGGCCCGCACAGACTGCGTGGCCTGCAGAGCTCCATGAGTCTGGGTGGTGCTTGTGAACATGAATGGTACAAATGCGATGACAGTGGCCTGTGGTAAGAGAGAGGTTTCAGAGTACTGTGTGATAAGGGCCAGGGGGATTGCTCTAACTGGGATCTGCAGCCATACCGCCCTGGCCTTCAATCCCATCCAATCTCAGAAGCTAAGCAGGTTCAGGCTTGCTTAGTCCTTGGATGGGAGACTGCCTGGGAATACTGGGTGCTGTAGACTTGGGAGTAGGACTGGCAGCCCACTCCTGAAACAATCAGCCATCAAAAACTCTGTGAATAGCAGAGAAGCACTGACATAGTGCCGGGCATGGCACAGTGTTGGAGAGTGTTTCGTTCTGTTGTACATAGGGTTGCTATGAGTCTGACCTGACTCAACAACACCTAACAACGAGTAACTGGAAGGTAGCAGAGTGGAGACTTCACCCTGGCTCTGGAGGCCTGAGAAGCAGCAAAAATTAAAGCGAGCCTTGCTTTCCACCTTAGAGAGCAGGTAGACCCAGCTCGTAATTCACTGTATTTGACAGATGAGGATATGTAGATCCCAGGGGTTTGGTACCTGTTCAAGGTCACTCACCTCATTCAGGGAAAGACCAGGCCTGGATCCTGCCCCTCTGTCCTCCACACCACGCGCGTGGCTAGTTCCTCCTGCCGTGGCAGCTCTCCTGGGAAGCCCCCAGCACTTCCACTTGGTGGGAGCTCAACGTTCTGTATCATGCGAACGAACAAGGTCCCGGTTCAGTTCTTGCCCTGGCTCTTCCGTCTCTGAGTGAAGTTAGAACATTAGGCTCTCCGCTTTGCTCTCTGTGGGATGCGGGCAGTGCGCCAGCCTCGCCTCTGAGCTGGGCTTGATTCACTCAGACTTCGCTCACCCAGGACTGAGTGTCTGACACGTACCAGTTACCCTGCTTGGACTTGAGGATTTTGTGATCTTTATTCACTCAGACTTCGTTCACCCAGGACTGAGTGTCTAACACGCACCAGCTACTGTGCTTGGACTTGAGGATTTTGCAGTGAAAAAAAAAAAAAAAAGCCAAGATTTTGTTCTTGTGTTGTTATTTCTGGTGACAGACACTAATGATTGTAATATGTGGTATATGTTAATTTCCTAGGGCTGCTGAAACAAAGTGCCAGAAAGGAGGCAGTTTAAAACACAGAGATGAATTCTGCCAGTTGCTGGGGGCTGAGGGGAGTCGGCTCCATGCTTCTGTCCAAGCTCCTGGTGGTGGCTGGCGCTCCTGGGCTTCCTGGCTGTGTCAGCGTAGTTGAGCGCCTCCCTCTGCCATCTCGAGCTGCAGCCTGAGGCTCCCCCGTGCCTGTTCATTAGGGTTCTCCCGAGACACAGAACTAATAAGAGATTAGTGCAGCAGTGTGACCTCATAATGTTAGGGTTCTCCTGAGAAGCAGAGCCAATCAGGGTGTGTGTATGTGTGTGAAGAGATTTATTAAAGTCTTGGCTCAGGAGATCATAAACGCTAAGAAGTCCCAGTGGCTGCAGTCAGCAAGCTGGCGACCCAGCAGAGCTAGTGGTGGAAGCTTCAAGCCGGAAGGCCTGAGGGTCCAGAGAGCTGATGATGGGCATTGCAATGTGAAAGCTGGCAGGCTTGAAGACTCGACAGAAGCCAGTTTTCCAGGTCAGGACCGAAGTCAGAAAAAGACCAGTCTCTTGACTGACTCTTAGCCCTCAGTTAAGAGATGTTTGCTCTTGCCCAGATTAGTCGTTCTAGTGGGTCTTCACTTGATTGAGGGGATTCACCCACGTCAGGCAGGACAATCTGCTTTACTTGGTCTCCCAGGTCAGCTATGAGTGTTATCCAGAAACACCCTCACAAGCAGAGAATCGTGGTTGGCCATATGTTTGAGCACCTGTGGGCTAGTCAGGTTGATGCATAAAGTGACCCACTGCACTGCACTCATCTTTTTTTTCCTTCCCCTAGTACTACAGGGTTGAACCCAGGGCCTCGTGCATGCTAGGCAAGTGCTCTACCACTGAGCCGCACCCCTGACCCTTTTTTTATTCTTTATTTTGAGACGTGGTCTAAGTTGCACAGGCTGCCTCTGTCCTTGAACTTGTCTTCCTAACTTCACCTCCCAGGTGGCTGGGATTACAGATGTGCACCACTGCGCCTGGCCTATCCCACGCATCTTCACAAATTATAACTTCGCAGACCCTGTTTCAAATAAGATGACATTCTGAAGTGCCAGGTGGACGCTTTGTGGATACTGTTCAAGCCAGGGAGTATGGGAGATAGGAGTGGCTGCTGAAAGGCAGGAAGGGGAGGGGTGGGGTTGGAAGGTGGCCAGGCAGGCCTTGCTGGAAAGGGACTGTTTGAACTTCAGTCTGGGGGAGGGAAGAGAGGAAAGAATGTCTGGGGGAAGGGCTGGTGCATGGAGGAAGAGGGGTGAGGAACGCAAAGGCTCTGAGGTGGATGTGTCGCTCACCAGTGGTTTAGGGACAGTGTGGTTGAAGTGCAGTGTGTTCGTGTTGCAGGGATGGTCTGAGAGGTTGAGGGGTATGTGAGGGGCCTGAGGATCAAGGACTTCCTCCTCTGTCTTTGTGAAGACTTTGGTCTTTACTGTAGAGGAGCCACGTTCCTGGCTGTGAGCAGGGTATCGTGGGCCAGCTCATTAAGGAGTTTTGTAAGCTCAGGTGACTGCCGTGCACGTGTGTGCACGCCTGTGTGTGTGCACATAGGTATTTTGCAGCAACTGCTTCTAGGTTTAAAAAAAAAAGATTAGTGCTCTATTGGCCATTTGCCCACCACCTTTTCCTGACTGTTCTCCCTTCCTTTTCACCCACCTGCCTCTCCACACATAAGTCATGTGCAGGGAGAAGAGGCAGCAGTAAGGCAGCGGGGTGACAGGGATGCATGGGCACTGAGTGCGCATGGCCCCTGCCTGTGAGCTGCAGAGCTCACACGACCTGACCGGTGGCTTCTCCCTCTCCAACCCTGGGCCTGCCCAGTGGTCACTGCTCTGGACAGATTGAGAACATGCTGAGGTCAGTGTGCACGCTCAGTTTGTCCGGTTTCCAGGATCCTGCTGTGTGTAAAGTTACCATGCCATGAAAAGAATCAAGTCCACTCTCTTGGTCAGCAGGCCACAAGAGGCCTTGAAAATACAGGACAGAGAGGAAGGTCCAACAGGACCTGTGGAGAGATCCGGGTACGGCCCTGTGGCCGTGGTGCACAAGCCCAAGGCTCTCTCTCCCACCCACTACAGAGTTTTCAAACTTTGTTCTTGTCATAAGAACGTTTTTGCCTGCGAGCTGAGTTCAGTCATTAAAAAGAAGGGCCTTCCAGGAGGGGCTTGTCCTCAGCCCTGCCTGGCCCGGTGATCGGAGGCTGTGCAGTCAGTGTACGTGATTCCTGAGGAAATCATGATTTCAGGTTCCTTGGGCTCAGAGCCGAAGGGAAATTGCCTCATCTGGCTGACCTGGAATTTCCTCTTGGAGCCTCCGAGGGAAAGCGCCTGGGGCTGTGTGTCAGGGGCTCCCCAGAAGCAGGCGGTGGTGGGGCTGCTGCCTGCACCTGCTGAGGGAGTGCAGCCCCGACCTGTGCTGTGGGTGGCTCCCGCCACCGTGGCCCCTGCCAGAGAAGGCGGCCTTGGACAATAATCATGTGTAAGTGGGGGTGGAAATAGAATTCCTCTGGGCCAGGAGCAGCTGCGCCTCTGTAGCACTTGCGGAGCTGCCTCTTGGGGGCCGCCTCCTTCCTGAGTGAAAGGCACTCACACAAAGTGAAAGTTGTAGGGACCGGTTCCTCGCTAGAAGTGAACGGTGCGAGTGCGCTTTGAGAGATCGCGGTTCCTTCTTCAGAGTGATTCTTGGGTTCTTCCCCTAGCACGTCATAGGAGCTTCCATAGAGGAGCTGCCTTTTACATGGTTCAGCCCTTTTCTGTGGAGTAGTCAGGAAGCTTGTCCCCCGTGGCAGCCCTCAGGATCTATGGGCCCTGGCTTGGTAGAGCAGAGAGGCCTTGCCCAGGAGTGGGGCCAGACAGGCTCCAAGGGTTCCCATAACACAGCGCCTTGGTCTTGTGCACGGGTGGCCTTTGTCTCTAGTGGCATGCCCCAAGCACTTGGTGAATAAGTACATGTTGATGGATGAGACTGTATTGGATGTGGACCCTGCCGTCTTTTCTGGGCTCTCAGCTCTCTGCCTGCTGAGCCTTAGCTCCGGGTGTGAGAGCTCCAGCCCCTGGTGCCTGGCTTGGGACTGGAACGGTACCTTCTGGTCTCCTCCCTGCTGCCTTGTGGAAGTCACTTGCCTCCTTGGGCCTCAGGTGTCTGGTCTTCAACTCGGGGAGAGTGGATAAAATGATGGGAATGGATGTCACCCTTCTTTGTGTCCCTGCTGCCCTCTCTGGGAGGCCCGTTGGACCCATCTTTCTGGGCACAGTGGGATCCGCAGAGGGAGCGTGGACTCCATGCAGTCCTAGCCAGCCACACACCAGTGCTGTTCCCAGACCACCGCCTGCAGCTCCACTGCTCCTTGCCGGCCCTGCCCTCTCCCTGGCCGGCCAGACCTCCAGGGCTCTCGCTTGATAGGGGAAGGAGGAGCAGGTGTGGAGGATTTGGCTGAATTTCTGCTCAGGTCCTGCAGGCGGGTGTCTCCGGCTGCTCAACGCCACCTTCCTAGCTCCTCTCTCAAGTTTCACACAACTCTTTAGCCTTGAACTGAGGCCTTCTGTTTCTGGATGTCGCCGTGGGAATTGCTTTTGTGTTACATGTAAGGAAGAAAGGAATGGATCATGACTACAAGACTGTATGTACATTCATTGTGAATTTGTTAAGAAGTATCTACACGTAGGAAAATACTGTAGAAATGTTGTTTCACTGGTTATCTGTGGATTTTGGTATCATAAGAGATTTGTGTCTCTATATTTTTGGGATTTTCTGTGTTGCACATGTTTTGCCTTTATAATAAAATTAATAAAATATCAAACAGCTGTTTATTGGGATCCCACCATTGAAAACCCTATGAGGGTCTCTGTGAGTTGGACCCGACTCCACGGCACCTAACAACAAGAAGACACTGTAAAAACGTGCCTTTACAAAGTTTTGTTTAGTCCCATGAAGATCACTTTTTTTTTCCAGTGTGGGGGTTGAGTGTAGGGCCGTGTACATGCCTGGCAAGTGCCACCAAGCTGCACCCCTTTTTACATTTTTTATTCTGAGACTGGGTCTCACTAAATTGCTCTGGCTGCCTCTGGTCTTGAACTTGCAATTCTCCTGCCCCAACCTCCTGAGTTATGAGTTACTGGGATTCCAGGCTTATACCACTGTGCCTGATTTGAAGATCATTTCTTTTTTAAGCATACATGTATTAACCTGACTTTTATTATTCTGGTAAAATACATATACCTTAGCCTTTACCTTTTAAACCATTTTCAAGTATACAATTCTGTCACATTTAGTATATTTGCTGTGAGATCCACGCTTTAACTCCTTAATTTATAAGGGAGAAGCTGAGGCGTAGGAAGATAAAGTTACTTGCCTAAAGGCACAGAGCTAGTAAGTTAGAGGGACACGATTTGAATGCAAGACTGACAGATGCTCAAAGGGCCTCTCGTTTCTGGGCTCTCTGGTTTGTAGCTATTGGGATCCATGATTACTTATTTTGCCCTTGCCCACAATTGACTGTAGAAAGCCATTCACTCCTATCTCTCCCTTGAAACGTCTAGGGGTCTGCTTTTCTGTGTTTGTTTTGGACGTAGCCCTGCGTGGATGGATACCAACATCGATGATTTGTCTGCTTCTGTTGTCTTTGTAATGAAGGTTTGTGTGTGTGCACTGCTGTGCCGGGAAGGGTGTGTGCTAGAATGCTATCCATAAGAGGTGCACAGCTGCAGGTATGGTAGGAAGATCGGTGGACTAGAGTCAGACACCCATCTCATCAGCTGTGGGTGTGCTGTGCTGGGTGATTGTGGAGAGTGGACATTGAGCCTGGAGTTAGAAGATCTGTGTTTCAGTCATGATGTTGCCATGCAGTTGACCTGCTTTGGCCTTAAATTTCTCATTTCTAAGTTGGCTATCAAAGTGCCTATTCTGCTGCCTTCCAGGATGGTGGTGGTGGTTGTTAGGTGCAGTTGAGTTGGTGTCCAACTCATAGCGACCCTCTGTACAACAGGGGAAACACTATTGTCAGTGCTTCTCTGCTGTTCATAGGGTTTTCAATGGCAGATTGATTTTTGGGAGAGGGTTGCCAGGTCCTTCTCCCAAGCCTACAGCACCTGGTGTTCCCAGGTGGTCTCCCATCCAAGTACTAACCAGACCCGACCCTGCTTAGCTTC